>JABAEC010000082.1:0-24329 GCA_013435705.1 Claviceps paspali | reverse complement strand
AAGGTCAATTCCGCCCAGGTGGGTTTGCCCCCCCCCCCCCCCCCCCCCCCCCTTCCTCATCTCCTTTTGGCAATCTTATAAGAATAAAGACTGCTTTCGCTCATTCCACTCCTCTTTTTACCATCTGCTTCCATGTGCTAAAACACCCGGCTAGACCAACTGTTATCGTTGCTGCATCAACCCTGTTGACGAGCCTGTAACTCCCATCCATGATCCGAACCCCCCTTACGACAACCCATAAACAGAGACAAAAGATAAAAGACAAAACGGCAGTCGCCGCTTGGAGGCGGGGGAGAGACGGAAAGACGGAAAGAGGTAGAGATGAGTGAGCAAATAAATACGGTTCACGCAATTTCAGAGTAACTGCCGTTTGTCATGCCAAGACGGTGTGGCTGTGACTAATGGTATTCACCATTACCGTGTTCCCCGCGTTTGACGATGCATCGCCCTCTCCGTGACCTCAGCCTAAATTGGGGGTTTTTTTCTTCTTTTTTCTTATGATACTCTACACTGAAAGGAGGCCCGCCATCCGTGTTCTCCGCGTTCCGTGTTCCCCGTGTTCCCCGATCTATCGCCCTCTCCGTGACCTCGACCTCAGCCTAAATCGGTTTTTTTCCCACCCTCCCTGTTTTTTTTTTTTCTTTTTCCCTTCTTGTAACATGATACTAAACGTAGTACGCTGGCTGTTGACTTGTTGGAAACAGGCCAGTCATTCGTATGACTTGCATTCTTCCAGTCCCCCTCCCTCTCACCGTGTCCATTGCGAGCAATGTCCGAGGCAAGCATGTGTCAACTCGCTTCTGGCTGTATGCAGGTCTTAAGAAACACCGCAGAAAAAGAAAAGGCAAAAAGAGTATTTGGGGGGAAAGAAAAAGAAAAAAAAAAGAGGAAACGTATTTAAGCAACTTCTCCTGTCTTGACGTTCTCTCCCTCTCTCGTACCTCCTCTTACACAGACTACAGACAAAGCAAATAAAATCCTTCCCCATACACCAGATAACAAACATGAAGATCCTCACCGTCATTTTTGCCCTCGCCACGGTCGCATATGCCGTTCCTTCGGTTCCCTTGGCTCGCAGAAGCTGCGTCGGGAAATGCGTCGATGGATCGCTGAGCTGTCACCCGCCATATGTACGCCGTGCTTAACCTGACCCCCCCCCCCCTTTTTTTTTTCTTTTTTTGGCTGTTTAACGTACTAACATGTACTGCGCCTCTCTTCTACAGGTGGCCACCCCTGTGGTGAGTATTTTTTTCGAGTTGCCGCCAAGATAGCTACATTCAGAGCGGCTCTTCAAATCCACCATTTCCACCTTTCTCATCTTTTGTCTGGGCTGACTCGTCGTGTAGGGCGATTGTGTGCAGTGTTGCACGTAAACAGCCTGTTGCATTCGCAGATGGATGTACAGGGAATAAGGACAGCAAGAGCCTGTAAGCGAGTTGAAGGGAAAGAAAGGGGTGCTGAAGTACAAAAGAGGTCTTGCCTACGATTCGTGACATTATACCATGTCGTGCAGCCGGCCCTGTGATTTCCTGGACACATTGCTTCGACAGGGGGCTACTATTCCCGAACGGTGTATGAAGCAATTGGGGAAATCTATGTTACATACATGCATATATATATATATATATATAACCATTCATCTCCACCAACATTCAACGGTCCTTCTAACCGCGAATAGATCCTGTGTCTGGGCCAAGCAAGGGCTATAGCATTCCGGCGCACCAGGGCGGTCCGGGTGGGAGGCCAAAGAGATTCTTCACTTGTACATGCACAAAACAGATCAACACGACTCGACTGCAATGATAGGTTGTCAAAAGACGTATATTTTCCCAAGACAAGTCATTGAGATACTACCATATAAGGTGGAGAGAAGACATTGCGTCTCCTGCCCGAAGGGGCAATTTCCTCCCCACTCACTTGCAGCAACTGCTGCAAGAACCCTGTTAAAAGAAAAAAGTTAGCTGAGACGAAAAGAAGGAACGAAGAACGGCGGTGGGCCGCTGAAGAAGAAAACGTGGTTACTGGCGAGAACACGTACGCTATAGGTCGGTTTCTGCGGAGAAGGGACGCATTTTGTCAGTAAAGAAGAAAAGAGGAGAAGAAGAAAAAAGGAGAAAAGGGAGGGAGCCCCAGAATCACGGATGGTAAAAACAAAGGGAGCCCAGCATACATATGGCGACTTGCAGGGGGGTATGATATGGACCGGCCAGCAAGTGGGGAGGCAGTGCTCGACGACGATGTCGGAACCGGCATATGCGGCTGTAGCGAGGGCCAGGAGGACAGTGAGAACCTTCATGTTGATGACTTGGTGGTTTTTTTTGTTTCTTGAAGTATGAGGAAGAATGTAGTTGAATGGATGGGAAGCAATGTTGACGTGATGCCAGTATCGAGATGGGAGCGAGGGCTTCTTATACACACACACACACACACACACACGTATGCATACTTTTTGTTTTGTTGCCCTCCCTCCCTTATACTCCCCTTCTATCAATTCCCTATTCTCCTCCTTTCCCAAATCCTTCTATAAGCATGGGGAACGCGATATCTTCAAGAAGGTGGCAGGGGGGCAGACGATGTCTTCTTCGGCAGATTCGCGATGGAGACGCAGCTGCGTCCGAGTCGTCCAGGCTGCAAAAACCGAAAAAAAGACGTCGGCTACTGTGAAAGGAGGCGAAAGCGAGCAGACGAAGGTACCGAATCGGATGCATCTCGTGATGTCTTGTATTTAACCGCGGCTGAATGTCGCTGTGCAGGCGTCGTTCAACGGGAGGGCAGCCGGCCAACGAGAACTCTCACATAATGAAATGGTCGTAGTAGCAGGAGCGCTAGGAGCACGATGCACAAGGCCTCGAGGATATAGATGTCAAAGAGAGTTTTGCCAAGACAGCAATGCCAGTGGTAATGAGTGTGCAGAAGTGAGGATTACACCCACGTATCAATCTAATCAGCCAATTGGATGCTTCATGACTAGTATGTACTATGTACTCGTATGTGGAAAGGAGTGGCGGAAGGAGCGGCAAAAGGAGGGGAAGAAGGAGGGGACTTACGTATATAATGATACTACGTATATAATAATAAATCAGACACAATACTGTAGATTCCCCCATGTCCAGCCAACATTTCCCCTCCCCATTGCCCTCTCCCCCTCAACTTTATTTGACACCAGCAACCCCTTGCCAACGTCCTAGAAGCATCACCACTCACTTTCCATGGCGTCTATCACAATCCTCTACCCGTCGGGTCACGACTTTGATCTCAAGTACTATCTCGACACGCACATGCCCCTCGTGGAAAGGTAGGCGGGCGTGCACCGCTGTTTTTTTTTTTTTTTTCTTCTTCTTTTTTTTTTCTCAAACTAAAACTAATTCGTCGGCGCAAAAAAAAAAAAAAAAACTCCCTCTTCAAATCTCCAGGTCCTGGAAACCTCATGGCCTTCGCAGCTGGGACATTTCCCTCCTGGAGCCCGGACAGTCCCATCAGGTGCAGGCTCTCCTCAAGTTTGACAGCCTCGCCGCCTGGACGGCCGCGACGCAGGCCGCCGAAGGAGAAGTCGTCTTCGGGGACATTGCCGCCTTTACGACAGCAAAGCCTCTTGTTTTGAAGGGCGAAGACAAGGCGTCTGGCAAGCTGGTTTGATTTTTTTTTTTTTTTTGCACCATGTCGCGAGAAAGGTGATTGATTCGTTAAGCTATGGGGCTTTCGTAGTCGTGTTGGGGAAACTGCACACGTTGGTCTGGCTGTTTTTGATGTGCGTTCCTGCTGGTCAAGGTTCGGACCTCTTCTATTGGGCCATGATCATGATGCATGGTGATCCGTTCCGCTGCTGTAGCGGAAACAAAGGCATCCGTGTCATTCACATTCACTCACGTCTTTATTTTATTGGTTTATTGATTTGCTGCCAATTGAAGAAACAACGTCCGGCCCGCTCTTGCCAAAAGAGAAAAAAGAAAAAGAAACTAACTAGTGTATCTTGCCCCGCTCCCCTTCCCCCACCCATCTCCCCAAAAAAAAATACCCCCGGATTAATCATCGCCATTCGGACATTTTCTTCTACATACTAGTATCTCTTTTTCTTTTTTTTTTTTCCTTCTCCTCCCGCTACTCCAGAGAACCAGGGGGCGAAAATCGTCGATTGAAATCGATCGATCCACTCCCACCACGGTCGGTCAGATACGCCGACAGAACTACACGCAGCTGACACATAGAATGTGGCACACCATTGACGACGTCGCGAGCGCCTACTTTTTTTTTTTTCTTCTTTTTTTTTTTTTTTTTTTTTTTTTTTTTTTCTTTTTGCACGGCAATTTAATCCCAAATAAGCTTTCTTGTCACACGCGTTGGTGCGGATGAACAATGTTGATGACAGGACTGTCTCGGCCGTCTCGGCCGACATCATCTTATCTGATTGTCTTGTTTGATCTTTTTCTTTTCTTTTTTTAAAACTCAACCCCTCCCCCGCGCGTGTCGCCCCGCGATGCATCTCGTACCGACGATGCTCGGGAGCCACTCGCTTGAGGACGGAAGAACGAGGCCACGAAGCATTCGGGGTGATACACCGTGACGGGTGCTACCATGTGATGCGTAAAGAAAGGGCGGCGGAAAGAGTCTGGCCAGGTTTTTTTTTTTTTTTTTTTTTTTTTTTGCTCAATTCTGGGCTCATTCATCCATATACGCCTGTGTTGCGCAAGATTATGCAACCTATGGCCAGTCAGTATGGCGGACGAGGCATGCCACTCTAATTGGATATACTAGTACACATGCCATGCACATTTGCATTATACGCACAGGTGCTCAGAGGTAACGTTCCAACAAGCCCGGGCGATGATTCTTTTCTTCTTCCGTCGCCCCTTTCCATTCCATCCCCACTCAAGCGCCTTCCTCCTTTCCTTCTGCGTCTTGCCCCCCCCCCCCCCCCCCTTTCTCTCTCTCTCTCTCTCTCTCTCTCTCTCTCTCCTGCTTCCTCTTCGTCGATGGCCAGCGTCGTCGAAGTCATCGTCGCCGTCATGGTCATCATCGCCATCGCCGTCATTGGGCCGCTTTACAGCATTTGAAACATGGCCGCGAGCGCGAGCGGTAGTGCAACATGGAGACATCTGCTGGACACGGCCAGGTCATTTGCGGCACCAGTCGTGCTCGTCGTCGTCGCAGCAGGCGCGTCGCTACCTGTCGCAGAGGTTGCAGAGGTTGCAGAGGTTGCAGCGGTTGCAGAGGTTGCAGAGGTTGCAGAGCCGGTCGGGAACGCGGAGCTGCTGGTGTTGCCCTGGCTGCCCGATTTGCCTCCGGCCTTGTTGACGACGAACTCGACGATTTCGGGGCCATACTTGCTAAAGTACCCGCCGTGGACCGCGGTAATATTGCCGCTGGCGCAGTAGACGTCGCCGGCATCGCACCACGAAGATATAATATTGGCATACTTGAGGCAGCTGTTGGTGTTTTTGCGGGGGAAGAACTATTGCTCGCATTCTCATCAGTCCTTACTATTTTTGTTCTGTCCTTTTCATTTTGGCTCGTCTCTTGGTCTACATACCCCTTTCGAAGTGCTGGTTCCCTTGTTGTAAGTGGCGTTGGTGACGTGACTTGGGTCACCGAGAAGCGCAACAGCGACGACTTTTGTTTTGTTTTTTAAAAAAAGAAAAATGATATAATTAGCCAAGAACTCCTCTTTTCCTAATCCTGAACCTCCCTCGAAGGGAAGCATGAAAACTTTCGCTCAACTCAGAGTCCCTTACCGTGATTTTGGACTTTGTCCGAGGCAAGGGCAGCAGACGTGGCAAAGCCCGTCTCATCGGCGCCACACAAAGTATCGAGGGTCACTTGAGCGCCCTGGGAGTAGCCAATGATGGCCATCTTGTCATTGGGGCATTCTTCGACGTGCTCGCTGATGAGTTGACCGAGGGCCTTGGTGCCGTTGGCAACTGAGCTCTGGTAGTTCGGGTCGGTAAAAGAAGCGGGATAATCCAGTGCTACAATCTTGGTGCCCTTGACCTCGGCGCGGATCTTTTCGCCGATGAGGCTTCCGGAGACGCCGATTCCAGCTTGCTCACTGGTTCCGCGAATGGTGATGATGTAGAGACCGCCGTCAGTAGCACACCCTCGGATGCTATCTCCGGCTTCGGGGGCTGGCACGGTGACTTGAGCCGCAAACAAGGCGAGAGGGGCGAGAATGTGTTTCATTTTGTTGGGGGGGGTTTTTTTTTTGACTTCCTTTTTTTTTAAAAACACTTCTGTCTCATGATACAGTTGAGTTTGCTATTTTTTTTTCTTCTTTTCTTCTTCTTCTTCTTCTTTTTTTTTTTTTTGTTTTGGCTCCTCAAAGCTTGGGAGTCAAGATGCTTTCGTGTAAGTTGCGCGAGGACAGGGGAGGCGGGAGTGGTAACGAAGAAAAAAGAGAACGGGAAAAAGTAAAGTTATAATACATCATTGTTTTTTTTTGTTTTTTTTTTTTAACTAGCTCGCAGGGCGGATCTCACTAAAGGGCTTCTTCCATGGCCGAGGTTGCTGGCGTCGTAAGCGCGGTTGAGGTTGCATATCATCCAGAAGCCACATAGCAGCATGTCTATCTGTCTGCCTTCTGTTCCGTCTCGCTTCGTTTGTCGCCCGGAGATTTTCTGGGATCCGACGACATCTCTGACGTCACTCACCTCACGGGGTCTTGCCTGACACGGAAGGCCGAGGCCACGAGCCGCGGGGCAGACAAGATCGGCAGCAGTACACGTTCGTTTCTGATGGCCACGTATTGTTTTTAGTGTAATATCAGCATGGTTGCGCTTGTCTTTCTTAGCATGGCCGCCGAGTCGTATTGCGTTGCGTCTTCCGTCTTTCGTCTTCCGTCTTCCTCCGCCTGTCGTTTTGTGCCGGCATCATCCAAGCACGATGAACAAAAAGAGGAGGAGGAGGAGGAGGAGCAGTTGGTTTTCTTTTTTTTTTTTTTTCTTTTTTTTTTTTTTTAATTGTGCCGTGCCCCCGATGGAAAGTGGAAAGTGGGAAGGCGCTCCCCACCTTGGGACCTTCATCACTCACTACTACTAACGTGGACGTTACTACGTACGTAGTATTATACTACTACATAGTAGTGCGTCATTAATGCGCGTGCCTTCCCTCTTTCTGCATCACGCTCTTCGACCCGTTCGTTCCACGAGGGCCTCGCTCTATTATAGCCATTGTCGACTATCGTCGTGTCACCATTTAACCTTATTCTCGGCACTGGTGCACCACATGAGCCACCATGAGCAAACCGCCGTAAAGCGACCCCACGAACGGAATGGGCAAGCGCGCATGAGGGAACAAGAGAATGATGATGGAATAAGGGAATGAATGCTTGCTTTGCTTTTGATTGCTCGCTCACTCTTTTTTCGCTCGCCCTACGCAAGTGCACCATCACGCAAACCAATGTGCCACGCCGAGCCGAGTCCAACAATGGGCGGCGTGCCGGCGCCTGTCCTGTTCCCGTCCGTCAGTCCATGACAAAGGCGTCATTGATGATTCAGGTGGAGCGGACAAAAAAGTCTGTTTATGCTCGCGTTCATGGGAAACGAAATCGCTCGACCAACACCATCATGGAACCCCTCCTCGCAGGCCGCTTTTGACGCTTTTGACGACTTTGACACGCTGGATCCCTGAATGGGACGATGCTTGCGGTGGTTTACGGGCTCGGCAGTCTTTCCCGTACCGGCTTCCTCCGTCGAGGAGAATGTTGTTGTCCATTCACGCCGGTGACTCGATCAGCAGGAAGAGTCCAAGTACGTCTTCCATTGATATACTTCACGTAGCTTCATGTTGGTTCATACATGCAGCCATCCGTGGAAAGGGGCGACGCCTGCACGTCCACCTGAAGACCTTCGGAATCAAGTTCTATGCTGCTGGACGCGCGTTGCATGCAAGGTACCGACCACTCACTCGGATTTCGAAAGCCGTTGGTGACGCGCAAACATGGCATGGGGAACAAGAAGGCAGCAGAATGTAATCTGTGATGAACGTCGGGCTGTCACAAATATCTTGCTCCGCACATCAGTTTAAAACTTTGGGCCACGTGACAGCCGCGGAGGCGTTTTTTTTTTTTTTTTTATTCCTATTGTAGAGATTCAGCCCTTCCTTCCCCGGGAAATGCTGTCGGGACAATCAGACTCTCCCTTCTTGGCCCATCCACGCGGAACGTTGTGTATCAATGAATCAATCAATGACACCTGGTGGCGACGAATGATGGACACAGGTCTTCGACACAAATCGATGACGGCATATGTGTTACTGCGCAAGATCAACTTGATTGCCCCAAACAGCGAATAGACAAATGAGTCCGGAGGGAGGTCTGAAGATGATGGCCTCGATGTAGCTGAACTGCGATGCGGAGAGCGGATCGCAAAGTTCGACAACGGGACGGAGCTATCGACAGCAAAAGGGCTCTTTTTCCGCCATGCTGGTACTGCTGTTCCCCGTCTAGTCTGCTGTGTCACCCCAATTTGGAGGGGGCATGCCTTTTTTTTTTTTTTTTTTTTTTTTTTTTTCGATAATCTGGAGGAGGGAAGAACATGAAGCAAGCAAAATCAGATAACAAGACGAGAAATAACCGCAAGGGGGCAAAAAAAAAAAAAAAACCACCAAAATCATGGTTGGGTGCGGTTGAGGATAAAAGTACCAATTGATCCGCCAGACAACGACAATGACGCTCTCACGCCCATGTTCGCCTTCATATTCACAATCGCTCACATCGACGGCATTCACGAATTCGTCTCGGGGTTCCCTATCACTTCTGCATGGGACGGCGATTCCAATCCCAGGTTTCGAAGCAGCGCATCGACGGGTACACGAGCTTCCCCGTTGCGCAGGCCTGACGTATTCATCAATGCCCCTCGAATGTAGGCCGACAAACAAACAAACAAACAAACAAACAAAAAAAAAAAAAAAAAGAGTCGGCCGAGCACAAGCCGCGCTGGGGTGGCATCTTCTCATCTGCCGTGACACGAGCAGACTCGAAAGGGGGGATGAAGTCGGTGAGTGAGACGACGATGGGCAAATGTTGGCCACGCAGCCGCCCTATCCTGACAAGGGGGCGGCGGGCACGGAGGGGAGGCTTTTCAGTGGCGGTCCTTCGGCCGGTTCAACAAACGCGGCAGCCTGGGTTGTACAATGGAACTCTAGCACGGCGTTTGGTTGAGACGGCCGAAAAAGCTCGTATGGGAGTATGCAACAGTCCGGACATGTTCTATTCGATATCCGGACGGCAGCAAGTCATGGCCCGCCCGCCGTAGCACAGATCGAGCCTGAAAGGGCAAGGCGGCAAAGCGGCGACGGCGATGAACGGCGGGATAGTCTCAGATCCAGTCTCCAGATCTGGATGGAAGTAACAATCCTTTCTCTCCTCCCGGCTTGGCCTTTGCGGTGCGACTGGGTGCAGGGGTTAAAAAAAAAACAGAAGAAAAGAAGTGACAGTTAAGATGGCTTTGCAATCTGGAATCGCCATGTCCAACCTGGGTGATGGATATTGCTGGGGAAAGTGAGGGGGGGGGGGGAAGAAAGAAAGGAAAGGAAAGGAAAGGAAAGGAAAAAAAAAGGAAAGGAAAAAAGGACCGCGACGATGGCCTCAGCCTCGGCAAAGGCGCTTGTCAGGACGTGGACGCCGTACCATGGAAAACCTACTCGGTATTTACACGATACACGATACACGATACACGATACACGATACATGAACACAAGGGCATCATCACTCTCACGCTTCAAACGCTCAGCAAGTACTGGGTACCCAGTCCACGCGGTCCTCTCTCTCTCTCTCTCTCTCTCTCTTTCTCTCCCTCTCTCTATCTCCATCTATCTCTCTATCTTTCTTTCTTTTTGTTTTGTTTTATTTTGTTTTGTTTTATTTTGTATTGTTTATTTTTTTTTTTCCGCGCGCGCGGGATCGCAGACTTGCACAGGAAACGCCGCCAACCTGAAGTGGACGCTGGACGTGTAACGTGTCTCAAGGCAGCAAGAGCTGGAAATTTGGTATCCCACGTATTCCGCTCCAAACATGAAGGCGAAAAGCATGTTTCACTAGGACCGGAAAGGCCAGCCAAACGTGTCTGATGCCGATACAGGCTTTGGAGATTTCGATGACGGCGGCAAAGCAGGCAGGCCAGCATCGGCTAGCGGCTCGCCTTAACCCCCCCCCCCCTTCCGTTGTCCCCGCCAAAAATTCGACGGGACGGATGGATGGATGGGCGTATCGATCCTGGGTGAAGGGAAGAAGGCCATTTGCTGTGGTTCCATCGCCGGACCGAGAAACGCACAATCACGGTTGCCGGACGCCCGACCACACCGGGGACGTCGACAGGTCACACGAAGTGATTGGCGCAAGGGGAAGAAGGGAGATATAGGGAAGACAAGAAGAAAAGAAAAGAAAAGAAAATGAAAATGAAAAAAAAAAGGTGCCCCTCGATTCTTGTTGGTGCCATATATCTCAGTTGGACGTTGAACATAAGACTTTGTCTTTTTCTTGTGTGCGCGCGGCTTTTTTCTTCTTCTTCTTCTTCTTCCCCTCGATCCTTGCCCCCCTGTTTCTTCCCCCTTTTACACGGTATTATTGCATCTTCCCAATCTGTGATAAACTTTCACCAACTCCCCACACTCGGCGGATCGAAGACGAAAAAAAAAACCCCCCAAAAAAAAAGAGGGAAAGAAAATTGGAGAGAGGAGAGACAAAGAGAAAGGAGAAGGGAAAAAAAAAAAAGAAAGAAAGAAAGAAAAACTTTAAATAGGGCTAGTCCCCAAGGGGCAGCCAAGGCTCATAGGCAGCTCGGCAATCATTAAGCCTTCGTTGCTATTGCTGTCTTTTCTTTTCTTTTCTTGTCTCCTCTTTCTTTTAGCCGAAAGTCGAGCCACGGGTGGGCGATTCAGCACATTCCACATTCGCCTTATTGACTCATTGACCACGCATCGTGACGAGCGAGAGCGGCTCCACATGGTCGTCGACAGAAGTTGGTTTGGTTCTTACTCCAACGAGCAGCAAACTCACACGCACACGCACACGCACACGCCCTTGTCGCCACCGCGCCTCTTTTTTTTTTTTTTTTTTTTTTTTTTTTTTTTCCCCTCTTCCCCTTTCCTTCTCCGTCATCCGGGCTTTTGTCTCTTGTCTCCTGTTTTCGGTTTGACAGCCACCCCCCGAGGTCGAAGCAGCAACCAACCCCCTTCGGCTGAAGGGAAGAAAAACCAAAGGTCAGTCAGCGCTATTTTCTTTCCTTCTTTTTTTTTCTTTTTTCTCTTCTTCCTTTTTCCTCTTCTTCTCCAGTCCTCTCTTTGCTTTTTCACCTAGAAAGGAAGTCGCGTGCTCTTAGGCGTCTATCTATCTACTCTTCTACACAAACTCAGTCCCTGGATCAGGTGGCCAAGACACATTCTTGGACGGATGGTCTTTGCGCTTATTTAGTCTAGTAGCTTCCTTCTTCTGTTCTTCATTAACACAACACCGCTTTTTTTTTTTGTGTGTGTTTTTTTTTTTCCCTAGAGATACGTACACTTTTCTTCCCGACTCGGGACCGATCGCACCGGGATTTGGTTTCCGTGTGTTACCAATAGCCAGAGACGCCATCGTCTGACACCGTCACGGAGAGGGGGACAGGAGAAGAAGAAAAAGAGGAGAGAGATAGGAAAAGGGGGTGGTAGATAGGTCGGGATGAGCGGGAGGGGTGGGTAGAAAAGGATCCGGACTAGAGGAATAAAAAGAAAAGAAAGGAAAAGAAAGGAACCTGTTTGTGCATGGAATATATATATATATATATATACATACAGGGCAGGCGCAATACATCCGCAACAACAACAACAACAACAACAACAACAACAACAACGAAACGGCACCAAAGACGACAAGCCCGCCGCCACCATGACAGCCAAGTCGACGATGTTGTCGTCGTCGCCGTCGTCATCGACACCCCGACCCCCGCCGTCATGCTTCTTCACCACCACGCCGTCACCACCAGCACCACCACCACCACCACCACCACCACCTCCTCCTCCTCCTCCTCCTCCTTCCACGTCATGGTCACACCAGAAAGACAGGCGTGAAAAGGCGTCGTCGTCGTCGTCGTCGTCGTCGTCGTCGTCGCCGTCGCCGTCATCGTCCCCCAAGTTCCTTCTCGACAAAACCACCATCGAGCGGCTGGGCCGGCAGCGTCCCGAGGCGCTGAAGAGCCGTTCGTCCGAGTGCTTCTTCGTCTTCACCATCGTCATGTCGATGATGATGAGCGAGTACTTCATCGGCGGTTTCAACATCGTGCTTCCGCCCATCGCGGACGCGCTCGGCATCCCTGCCTCCTCGCGCACGTGGCCCACGGGTGTGACGAACCTGACGACGGCGGCGCTGCTGCAGCCCTTCGCCCGGCTCTGCGACCTCTACGGCGGCCGGGCCGTCTTCCTCTGCGGCCACGGCTGGCTGGTCGTCTGGTCGCTGGCCGCGGGCTTCAGCCGAGACGCCACCGTCCTCATCGTCTGTCGCGCCATGCAGGGCCTCGGCTCGGCCGCCTTCCTCCCGGCCGGCCTGGCCATCCTCAGCCAGATGTACCGGCCGGGCCCGCGCAAGAACCTCGTCTTCGCCGTCTACGGCGCCTTCGCCTGTATGGGCTTCTACCTCGGCATCTTCGCCGGCGCCCTCACCGCAGAGTACCTCGACTGGCGGTGGTACTTTTGGATCGGCGCCGCCCTCGGCCTCGTCATCGCCGCCTCGGCCTGCCTCAGCATCCCGCGCCGGCTGGGCGACGCGAACCCGGACGCCCGCATGGACTGGCTCGGCGTCGCCACCATCGTCCCGGGCCTCGTCCTCGTCGTCTTCGCCTTTACCGACGCCGCCCGCGCCCCGCACGGCTGGAGGACCCCCCACGTCTACCTGAGCCTCGTCTTCGGCCTGCTGTTCCTCGCCGCCGCCGTCTACGTCCAGGGCTGGGTGTCGAGCCAGCCGCTTCTGCCCCCCGACCTCTTCAAGGCCAGGTACATGAAGCGCCTGATGGCCGCTCTGTTTCTGTCCTACGGCGTCTTTGGCCTGTATCTTTTCTATGCCAGCTTCTAGTGAGTTTTCTGTCTTTCCCTCCCTCCCTCCCTCTCTCTTCTCTCTCTCTCTCTCTCTCTTCTCTCTCTCTCTCTCTCTCTTCTCTCTCTCTTCTCTCTCTCTTCTCTCCACCTCTCGTTTTTCTCTTTCACCCAAACACTCTGCTAAACTTACCCAGCATCGAAAGCGTCATGCACATCAAGCCCATCCTCACCGCCGCCTACTTCACCCCCCTAGCCGTGGGCGGCATTGTCCTCGCCATAGGCGGCGGCCTCATCCTGCACATCATCCCCAACAAGGTCCTGATGGTCATATCGTGCTCGGGCTTCGTCCTCTCCGTCCTCTTCTTCGCCATCATCCCCGACCCAGCCACCTCCGGCCGGTCCACCTCCTTCATCTACTGGGCCTACATCTTCCCCGCCATGATCTGCGGCACCATCGGCGTCGACATCACCTTCAACGTCACGAACGTCTTCATCACCACCGCCATGCCGCGCCGCCACCAGGCCGCCGCGGGGGGGCTCATCAACAGCCTTCTGTATCTGGGCATCGCCTTCTGGCTCGGCATCGCCGAGCTCGCCGTCTCGAGCCGCCGCGCCTCCGTCGCCGACCACGACCAGTACCAGGTTGGCTTCTGGACGGGGCTCGCCCTCGCTGTCGCCTCGCTCGGCCTCGTCCTCACCATCAAGATGGGCTCCGCCGAAGCGTCCATGACGGCTGACGAGAAGGCCGAGATGGACCTTTGCTTGCGCGACGGCAGTCGAGAAGATGACTTGGTCGCCGCCCCCCCGTGTGAGAAGTCGTCTCGTAGCCATTGAGAAATAGCTAGCGAATTGGGGTTCTCTCTTTTTTTTTTTTTTTTTTTTTTTCATACATTGTTTTTCTTCTGGATATATTGTTCATTCGTTTCTCTCTTTATTTTCGTCCGTTCTTTTTTTTCGTTCTTTCTTTCTTTCTGTGTTTCCCCTCCTTTTTCATACATTGGTCTTTGTCTTTTTTTTTTCCGGATACATTAGTATTTTTCTTCTTCTTTCTTTCTTCACAATACATTATGCTTCGTTTCCTTACCCCTTCCGTTTAGGTACTACATTTATTCTTCCTCTCCTTTCTTCCTTTCTTCCTTTCTTCCTTTCTTCCTTTCTTTCTTTCTTTCTTAACTTTTTTTTTCTTCCTTTACTTTGTTCTTTCTCTCCTTTCTTCTCCATACATTCTTCTTCTTCTTCTTCTTCTTCTTCTTCTTCTTCTTCTTCTTCTTCTTCTTCTTCTTCTTCTTCTTCTTCTTCTTCTTCTTCTTCTTCTTCTTCTTCTTCTTCTCCTCCGTCGGGGATCATCATCCACCATCTGCATTTCACGTACGAATAAAACATGACATGAAACATGAAACACGAAACATGTATATACATAGCATTTATAAATCTAGAAATATCCCCATGTCAAAGCTACACATTCACTCCCGCCCAACGAAACCACATCCCCCCGCTCAGCGCAAACCCCATTTCCGTCCCGAACAAAGACAACAGGAAAAGGGGAGAAGCGGCCAGAGCAAATCACCACACTACGTTATAGAATCACGGCACTACACACCAACTCTACAAGACGTCATCAATTACGGTACTACACACCAACTCAACAAGACAGCACTTATAATCCAGGGGGAAAAAAACACAACATTAGTATGTGGAACTCCCCATTCCGCGCTACGTTTCTCAACAGAAGAGAAACAATAAAAACAAAAACAAACCAAAGGGGGTAGGCAAATCACCACAATACCAGCAAAAGTAACAAGTCACGACACAAACAGCTCACATTGAAAACCAGAAAACATTAAATAAATAATAAATAAAGGGAAATCATTCATAACTCCCCCCTTATCTTTTCCGCTTTCTTCTCTTCCGCGCTTAAATCTCCGCGCAGAAGGTGAAAACAAAAAAGGAATAACACGACATTTTGTTGCTAAATACACCCCTGTGAGGCCCTTCCATGATGCTGCTGCTGCAGAAAAAAAAATTCAAACTTTTTGGACTTTTAGGTGCTTGGCTGGGCCAACTTGGCAAAGGAAGATGATTGGGGGGGGGGGGGGGGGGGGACAAATAATGGAGGATATTTGAAAAAGGGGGGAAGGGGGAAGCATCCGGTATTTTTGATTTAAAAGAGTCTGGCGCATGATTGAGTTTGGCCATGCTGGTGAGTGAAGAAGGAGGGAAGAAATAAAGAGAGAAAAAAGGAAAAAAAAACCGACGCGAGGGAATCGTTTTCATGTCGAGGGCTGGAAAAAAAAAAAATCAAGACAGCGCAGGGTAGGCGTTATAGGCGTCTGAGACGACGGCCTTTTTCTTTTTTTTTTTTCGTTCTTTTTTTTTTCTTTCTTTTTTTGCCTGCTTGATTTGGTGATGCATATATCCCATGTCGCTTAACCATGCAGACCGCGCGTTCTTTCTCTCATCACTTCTCGTCGCTTCTTGTCCTTTTCTGTGAGAGGGGCAAGCAATGCGTTAGCCTTGTAGAGAGAGTTGAAGAGTTGATGAGGAAACAATTGATTCGAGGTTTCTTTTTTTTTTTTTTTTCTTTTTTTTTTTTTTTCTCATCATCTACTTACCTCCATCAAACACGAGAAACTCGTGCAATGCTGACCCGGCTGGGACCATGGGCAGCACGGGAACCTTTTTATCCGTAACAACCTCCAGCAGAGCCGGCCCGTCCGCGTTGATCAGCCACTTCAGATACTCGACGGTGTCCTCGGGCTTGACGAGACGGCGCGACTGGATGCGCATGGATTCGGCCAGCTTCATAAAGTCCGGGTTGACCTGGTGGGTGTGGGCGTAGCGGTCCTCGTAGAAGAGGTTCTGCCATTGCGTCACCATGCCCTGCTCTTCGTTGTTCAGGACAATGATCTTGACGCCAATGTTGAACTGGGAGGCCGTGGCAAGCTCCGTCAGCGTCATGCCAAAGGACGCGTCGCCGTCAATGTCAATCACGAGCGCATCGGGCTGGGCGACCTTGGCACCGATGGCCGCGGGGAGGCCGTAGCCCATGGTGCCGAGACCTCCGGACGTGATCATGCTCCGGGGGTGTCGCCATCGGAAGTGCTGGGCCGTCCACATCTGGTGCTGGCCGACACCGGTGGCGATGTACGTCTTGTGCTTGAGGTCGGCCGTCAGGTTGCTCAGCTCCTCGATGAGCGCCTGCGGCTTGATGACGCCGCCTCGCTCCGATCGCTCGAAGTGGGACAGGGGCCACCTCTGCTTCCACTCCCGAATCTTGTCGAACCAGACCTTGCGGTCCTCCATCGAACGGGCCTCGACTTGGGGCAGGAGGAGCTTCATGCTGGCCGTGACGTCGCCCTCGATGGCCTCGGTGGCCTGCACAACCTTGTTGATGTTCTTGGGCATGATCTCAAAGTGAACGATGCCGCCTCTCTTCTCCATGGCCGCCGCCTTGGCGCCGGGCGCGAACTTGGCGAGGTTTCCGGTGACGCGGTCGTCGAAGCGACTGCCGAGGGCGATGATCAGGTCGGCCTCCTGCATGGCCATGTTGGCGTAGGCTGAGCCGTGCATGCCCAGCATGTGCAGGGACTTCTCGTCGAGCTCGTCGAACCCTCCCAGGCCGTGCAGAGTCGTGGTGACGGGAATAGAGCACTTGTCCGCCAGCTCCTTGAGCACCTCGGGGCCGTTTTCGGACTGGACGATTCCCTGGCCGGCATAGATGACGGGCTGCTTTGCCACGTTGATGAGGTCGGCGACTCGTCGGATCGAGGCGCGCAGCTGCGTCTGCGTGTGCTCCATGGCGGCGCGCGAGGCGGCGCTGGGCAGAGAGGGAAGGGCAGTCTCCGTGGGGATGGCCTTTCTCAGGATGCCGGCCGTGACGTCCTTGGGCAAGTCGACGAGGACGGGACCGGGACGACCAGATGTGGCGATCTCGAAGGCTTCGTTGATTCGACGGGGCAGCTCGGCGACGTTCTTGACCATGACGTTCCACTTGGTGCAGGCGCGAGAGATGCCGACGACATCGGCCTCCTGGAAGGCATCGCTCCCGATCGCCGTCGTGGGCACCTGGCCGCAGAAGACGACCATGGGCGTTCCGTCTGACAGGGCATCTTGCATCGGCGTGATGACGTTGGTGGCTCCGGGGCCCGAGGTGACGAGAACGACGCCAGGCTTGCCACTTGCTCTGGCGTAACCCTCGGCCATGTGACCGGCGCCCTGTTCGTGTCTCGGCAGGATGAATTCAAAGTGTTTTGAGTTGTATATGGCATCAAAAACGGGCAGGATGGCACCACCAGGATATCCGACTAGAAAAGAACACGTTAGCGAAGAAACGAATGCAAACGGGGAGAAGAGTGGAAAGACACAGGGAAGACAGGAAGAGAGAGAAGAAATTAAGAAAAAAGGGACCTTCAACGTACAGATATGCTTTACACCTTGCCTCAACATCATCTCGTGGAAGATTTCACCTCCCGTCTTGCCGATGAACCTAGGTGAAGAAAGAAGAAATACCTATAAGCCCCATTCCCGTGGTATGCAATGAAGTGAAACCATCCAGAAGGATAGCGCCGTTGATGAAGATTCAAGATAGAAGGACGGCGCTTGTCGCGGGAATATGTCACTGTCAATCGAAGGGGGCGGCACGTACGACTCATCCATTTCATTTTTGGACCGGCTTGCCAACGGCTGCACATGGCTCTTGCTGTCCTTGTTGAAGGAAGACGGCACAGAACGTACGACACTGCTAATATTTTAGCTACCAGACTCGCCCGTTGCCACGATTGTGTGTGTGTGTGTGTGTGTGTGTGTGTGTGTGTGTGTGTGTTTCTTTTTAGAAAGAAAGAGAGAGAGAGAGAGATAGACAGAAGATAGGTGGTGCTTCTCCCCTTCTGGCCGATATCGGCAGACGGATCTATTACTCACGGCGCAGAAGACGTCGCAGTTGCAACGGTAGCCTGACTTCTCTGGCCCGAAGGAACCTTATTCGAAGACTTGAGAGCCGTGGCAGTGGTGGTCGACGTGAACGATCGAGCTTGGATGGCGGCCCTCAAGGCCTTGGAGGCCGGGCGGCTTCGGAGCATCGCGAAAAGTTGACTCGGCAGGAAACCGGCCGAGGGGAAGAAGGCAATTGAGTGGTGAGGGAGAGCCGATTCGCGCCTGAATATCTCGAGGTCGTGCGCGTTCTACCAGCCAGAGTCGTTTCGCGGCATCGAAGAAGGTGCAGAGAGCGGACGGGGAGCGGACGGGGAGCGGGTCTTATCGTGCCTTCAGGTTTGCAATTCCCTCCGAGAGTCGGTATTGAGGGGGATGGAGAAGAAGGTAGCAGGTAACTTGGAGAAGAAGAAAAATACTAGACAACATTTATTGTAAAAAAAAAAAAAAAAAAAAAAAAAAGTAAACTGTGGCGGAACAGTTCACGGCGGCCGCTGGTTGGCTCCCCGAGCTCATGTCCCCCGGGCCCCGCCCATGCGCCTGCTTAACCTAGTGGCAGTGGCGGGGCGGGGATGATGGTGAGCTCCTTGCTACTGGCTGGCTTACATCAGCGAACCATTTGCCATCGGCGGGGCCCAGGCGCTTGGACGGCAAGGGTGGGGGGAGGAGAGACCAATGCCTGAATGCCTGCACACAGTGCGCACTGTGTATCCCAATATTGCCAATTTAATCTTGGCCTCATCGGAGTAGAAGAAATCATCGTCTTGTTTTCAAAAAAAAGAAAAGCCATTGAGTGAAGCCATATTTTGAAGAAGAAAAATGCAGAAAAAAAAGAAGAGAAAATCAGAGCTATCGCTAGTTCTATTTATTTTTTTCTAAGAAACGAAATCACCAAACTCCTCCCGTGGTATACTTTCAATCGCAACGTTACAAGAAAAGCTTCGTGCATGGACCTAACCTGCGGCGCCGAGCCATTATAGATGGTATCTTGAAAATGAAACGAAAAAAGAAAACAAAGCCATGAAAGACGTAAAAAAAAAAAAAAAGAAAGAAAAAAGAAACGACGTTGGTATTAATGCATACACAGCGGGAAGGGATAAGAGAAAATCATAAGTGTAGAATGGAAGTGCAAAACAAAAGATTGGTGTAAAAAAAAGAAAGAAAGGCAAAAAAAAAAAAAAAAAAAAAAAAAAGAACACAAACCCAGGGTGGGAAGGGGGGGGGGGGAGATGAAGACACAACCAGATTCTCGACAACCCGCATCAAGATATCGTCGGCTGTACACTATAGTACAATGTAACTCAGGGACCCAGCAGGTACTCCCCGCCTCGGAAGAATGTTGGTCGATACAAGGCGATAGATGTGGAAATCGAGTCGAGTCCAATCTGCCGCTACATCCCCAGCACCGACGGCATCATCTCTTGGGGCATCAAGCTTTCACTTGGCGCAGCTTTCTTGGTGGGCCGCGTGCTTTCCATGCTGACCACTCTGCTCCAGGATGCCGGCCGCTTGTAAGGGATCGGTGTCGCTGGGCGCGAATTCACCGGATAATCATAAATAGCGGAAGGCATGCCACCGGCATTATGATGTTGTTGCTGGAGAAGATGATGGTGATGATACGGGTCCAGCGGCTCCATGCTGTAGTAGGATTGGTGAGGACTCTGCTCCATCTGCATGGCATACATGACCGGATCGCCAAAGGGTGCGATGAGCTGCTGCTGTCTTGCCACGTCTTGCGGCATTTCCGGGGCGAACTTGGGCGCATCCACGGGCCACACACTCTCGTTCGGGATGGGGAACGGCGTGCCCGGATGGGGCCCGTTCGCCACATCATCGCTCATCATGGTGTCTCGCTGGCTGCCGCAACTGGGTGTCGGCGTGGGGGGAGCAGTGCTGGCGCACGAGGGCGCGCTGGTGGGTGCGCTGGTAGGCGCGCTTGTCGGCCCCATGCCACCACCACCACCACCACCATCGGGGGTCGGGGGGCGAGACGACCGTTTTCCATGCCGGCTAGACAGTCTGAAGACGGTTGTCGCGATGCTCGAGCGGCTCCTTGCCGTAGTCAGAGTTGCCGCGTCGTCCTCCATCTTGACCAGTTCCGCCGGGCTCTGGGCGTTGTGCTCAGGGGAGTCGATGGGGCAGCGGCTGCGGTAGGGAAGCTGGAAGCACGTGTCGATCTCACCGGGGGGCGGCGTGGCCGGGTTCGTGAATGGCGCGGTTCCGAGAATGAAGGCCAGCCGGACCAGGGTGGATATGTCTTTGCCCAGGTGGCGGCACTCCAGCATGCGCTTCAGGTCTCCAGAAGAGCGAGGGCGCCAGCAGAGCTGCTGCCGTTTCTCCTTGGGCCAGATGCACGTCTTCCAGATGGATTTCACGCGAGGCTGTCTCATCAGGTTTTGAACCTGGGTTCGGAACTCCCAGTCCTTGACGTCGCATCCGTCCTCGAAATGCTTGGCAATGTGCTCGAAATGCTTATCCCGGATGGCGGGTGCGTCTTCGGCCGACCGTGCTTCGAACAAACGTTCTTTGCAGGTGGAGAAGCCGCAGGAGAAAACAAGCTGGGCACACAGTTCTGTTCGCGCGGTGCCGTTGGGCAGAGCCTTCATGCGATGTGCCTCCTTGGCGTGCGTGCTATATGCCCGCTCCGTGGTGAAGGTCAAGTGGCATGCCTTGGTACGGCAGATCCAGACGACATCGGCTCCGTGGAAGTTGTTCAGGTGCTTCTTGAAGTCGCTTTTGCGCCCGAACCCGACGGGGCTGTTGTCGAGGAAGCACATGGGGCATTGGTACTTTTTGGAAGTCGGGGCCATCAGACGCGGAGAGGGGTGGGAGGTGACATCTCCCAGAGGCGTGGGCAAGGGCGATGGATCCACGGCCGGCGAGTCGAGCCAAGATCGCTCGCTCATGTTGCTCGAATCCGGATCGTGCATGGATTGCATCTCGTGGGATATTTCTGGCCAGGTGTATTGCGTGTGAACAGAGGCATCATCCGACCGGCACTGGGATGCATCTGATTCGGTCCAGGCCAACGACGCGGCGCTGATATTGCTGGGAAGATTGGCGGCTGAGCAGGTGGAATCCCCAGCTTTCACAAGTCAGCCGGCATTCCGAATATCTGTTCTATACGACGACGAGTCTTTTTTTTTTTTTTTTTTTTTTTTTTTTTTTTTAACTTACGCGATGCTGGCGATCCGGTCAGGGCATTCAGCAGGCTAGGGACACCATACCGCTGGACCAGCCTCAAAAGTTGCTGACGGTCGTCGTCTGCCAACGGCCGCGCGATGGCGTCGTCTTGGAGTTGGTTGTGGTAGGGAAACATGGCAAGGCTACGGCCGGTTGGCGGATAGGCTGCATCCACCTTGTGTGTTTGTTTTGTTGCCGCGTCGATCTTATCCTATCAAGCAGTGATTATATCACTCTCGCTATGCTCCCGTCGCCCAACTTGATGGATGGAAAACCGACGAATCGTGATGGAACAGGTCGGCTGTGGTGAATGGCCCAGAACGAATATCCTGACGAAACCCAGCCGGACCTTCGGCCGTAGCGCACGCGCTACGCACACAACGGAAGTGCGATGGAAAAAGACGTGTAGTAAAGATACGGACGGCGCACTTGAGAGTCTGACCTGATGGAGATGAGTCCAGGCCGGCACGGAGAGGCAGGGTTTGTCGCGGAGATGTCAAGAGGAGAGAAACAGCAAAACGGTGTTGGCAAACGGCAACGCTGGATCACCTGTGACGATTGAATCGAGTCGAGGTAGATGATGAGGCAGACCGGTGGAACGGGAAACGATCGGGGATGAAGAACAGAAAAGGGAAAGGAAGGCACGGAGAGACTCGTAGGGCGAGAAGGGTGATGTTAGGACAACGAATGGGCGGACGGCTTCTAGAAGATGTCAGAGAAGCAGGTTCATTTCAGCCTCAGGGACTGGCTCGGGAAGGAACAATCCTGAGGACGAAGCAATGGGCACCTTCCGACTTTGCATGCCTCTTCTTCAATAGTCGGTAGGTACCAATGCATCGTCGTCAGAGAGAGGAGGAGGAGGAGGAGGGGGGGGGGGGGACGATCCCTCAGGAGGTCACAGCGTCACGCCAATGCGTTGTTGTGTGTTGTGTATCTACTAGTAGTATCTACGTAGTATCATCGTCTGGTTGCAAAGACAAAGAACAGTCACGAGAGGGGGGGGGGGGGGGGGTCGAGGCACGCAATGCAATCCCTGTTTTCCGTAACGAGTCGCTTCTGTAACCCAAAACTGAGCTAGTCCTCCTCTGCCGACATCGGGGTTTTTTTTTTTTTTTTTCCCTCCTCAGTCCTACTCCAAAAAGTCCAACCCGACCCGAGCTGCTCGAATGGCTGCTTCAGATACAACCCCTCCAGCGTCAGTCATCCATCGACATCCATCGACCATCGACAGCACAAACCGGCCCGCTGTTTCAGGGACGGCGTCATTTCTCACCGCAGTCTCGACGTATTTTGAAACGCCATGGTCGCAGCCTGCCCCATGCCGCAGTGTGCGCTAGCTGGAAGCAGCTACCGCATGTGCGACATACAACACGAGGCTGGCTTAAAAGTTAAGAATCGACAAGTTGACAGGCCACTGAGCAATCAAATCCTCTCGACGGCAAGAGACCGGGGGGGGGAGGGGGGGGGGGCACAGTCCACACAAATCCGCTGGCCAAGATGGCTTCGCCACTACTATACTCTTATGCCTATGGACTCTGGACTCTGGAGTCGCCGATGAGCCATGGAACCACCAGCCGGCCGGCCAAGACGCCGCCCCTTGCAACCGACGTCGGACCGGGTTCGATTAAAATTGGCTGCGAGTCCGTCCATCCCTTGTTTCGCAGAGGTTAGAGTAGTATCGAACCCGCCGTCACGGGTCGCGCGGATAGCACAGGGCTGCCCGCTGCAGGTTTCGTGCTTCTGCCGGCCTTCTAGAAGGGTGACATTGATGCAAGTGGCATTGCATTTGTCCCATTGAAGGTGCTCATGTCGGTGTCTCTCTCTCTGTGCGATGGATGGATGAAGTTTGATCCGCCCTGAATTGAAGGGACTTGGAATGTTGCATTCTGCCACACTGCCATGGTTTTTTCTGCTCGCCGAGCCGATACTACTACCGCCGCCGCCGCCGCCGCCGCCGCCGCCGCTGCTGCTGCTGCTATACTCCTTCTTCTGCTCCTGCTGCTGCTTACTATACTACTACTACAGTCTGCTACCACAGTCTACTACTTACTAGGACTGCGACTGCGACTGCGACTACGACTGCGACTGCGACTGCTGCTGCAACTGCTACGTGGAGGATCGAATCCTACAGGAGTCCAGCAAAAGTCGCAGGGGCTCTCCTTCGATATTTTTACCATGGCAGGTTTTTCTTTTTTCCTTTCTTTTGATGGACTAGTCAATAGTTCGACAAGCCAAGGATGTCCCCCCGAACACACTAACCGATTCCTGCAGAAGTCCGGTAGACAAAGTCCGATAAGGAAGCACAACCCTGCAATATGGTTCTTCACTCCATCCTTGGCGCCATGCCCGAGAAGAAGAGGAAAATCCCATCTTGCTCGAATGGGAAGAAAACAGGGTTGTCACACTTCTTGACCATCCACTGACTACTCGATCAGTCATCAGGCGACTCAGGCAACCAAGCCTCTGACCAAGGGGCCGATCTCCCCCCCCGCGCGAAGAAGAACAAGAAGAAGAAGAAGAAGAAGAAGAATCACAGGCAAAACGTCGCCTTTTAGCCAGCCGGCTTGCCAAAGGACGACGTACGTAGTAATGCTTTCTCGGGTAAAAATAGCAGGCACGGTCACGCTGGCCGCTGGATCACCGAAACACTGAACCACTGTGTCACTGAATCACTCCAGCCGATTACTGAAAATATATTTCAAGAGTCGACAATACAATATGCCATCAGCTAGCCGCTACCCATACTCTTGGAGGAGATGGGGAGGGACGCAAGGGCAAACTTGATTGACCCACACAGCCACAGTCACCCAGTCAAACTCTGTACCTGACTATATATCATCATTCACGGTCTCGGAGCATTTTGTTTCAGATACATTGCCGCATCACAAGGGCGATCGCCTCTCTTGCACTGCCGTCTATCAATTGACCTCACACATTCTGCTAATGCCTGAATCATTTCTATCTGGACTATCAAGTTTCATAGATCCCGGGTCAGGACACCCGCGCACAAGCACTTTCCAAACAACTCTCCACACACCAACCTCACCAGCTTCCTTCCCTGTCTGCCTGCCACCGGCAACGCCGCACCGATGTTGAGGGGGGGGGGGGGGGGGGGGGGGGGGGGGGGGGGGGGGGGGGGGGGGGGGGGGGGGGGGGGGGGGGGGGGGGGGGGGGGGGGGGGGGGGGGGGGGGGGGGGGGGGGGGGGGGGGGGGGGGGGGGG
>JABAEC010000081.1:0-119060 GCA_013435705.1 Claviceps paspali | reverse complement strand
CCAGCCAATTGAAAAAGATGTACTTACCCCTCATCGTGTTAAAAAGACTGTATATACAGTGCAGCTACGCCAAGAGCCCCACTTTTTCGTAAAGGGGGTGCTACTACTTATGTCGGGTACCGTAGTACTAGTATTATATTAACTTTATCTACTCTCTAGGACGCCTCTAATAGTTTAGTAATAAAGTCTATTAATAGCTTAGCCTATAGCTAGCTTAGTAGAGGTAGTAACTCTAACTAGCTATATAGTAAGTATTATTATACTACTACCTACTAGTAACTTATATAGCTAGTAATATATAAGGATACTATATTCTATATACTAGGCTAATAGAACTAGTAATATAATAGCTCTAATATATAGGTAACTCTAAAGTAATTAGCTAGGGAATTATTATAGTATAGCTATAGAAGTTCCCTTTATACTATAGGATTATTAAAGACTATAATCTTATTCTTATATAGAATAAGGCTATCCTATTAATCCTATCCTTTAGTTTTCCTTTTCTAATTTATAAGTAGTTTATCTTAACTCTTCTAATAGAGATTATAGTTATAGTTTTAGACCTCTTAAAGTAACTAGATAAGTAGTCCCTCTATACTAAGGTTATATAGGCTAGGAGTTATATCTATTTATCTAGCTTTATATATAGTTACTAACTATATATATTCTAGTAGTATTAGTAGATTACCTCTTACTATCCCTTTTCTTAGTAGTTCTTTTATAGTTATATAGCCTATTAGAACCTTCTAATTATAGAGTGTGTTAGCTATCTATAACCTAGGGTATAATAGTTTATTATTCCCTTCTCTACTTATAGATATCTCTATAAGGCTAGGTATATTCTTATTGCCTATCTATTACTTCTTTAGTAATTTACTAGGTAGTATCTCTCTACTCCTCTTTTAATCTATAGGGTCTCTACTCTTTTAAGTAGTATTAATATCTAGCCCTTTAGATTATAGCACCCTAATTTCTAAGTAACTAACTAGTCTTTTTTATAGCTCTAGTATTAGCTACTAATTTAAGGGTGCTTTACCTTTATAATTAGGTCTTCTTAATAGTATATCTATTAGATTGCTTTTCCCTAGCCTATATCTAATAAGAAAGTTAAATAGGCTAAGGAATATATACTATTATACTTACCTTCTATTTAATTTACTTTATATTATAAATAATTATAGGTTATAGTAGTCTAATAGTACCTTTACTAGTTTATCTACCCCTTTAATATAGTATTGCTAATACTTAAATAACTTAATAATTATATATAGCTCTTAGTCTTCTATATTATAATTATATTTAGTATTAGAGAATTTCTAAGACTAGAATATAATAGAGTAGTACTATCTATTATTATTAGATTAGGCTAGGATGCCTACTATTATAAAGGTTAAAGCATTTATTTTAATTTATATTAGTTACTTTAGGTTATAGTATATAAGGAGTAGCACCTCCTAAAAGGCTTATTTTAGCTAGTTAAACACTACCTATTCCTTATTACTAAAGTAGAAATTTCCCTTTTTACTATTCTTTCCGCCCTTTATAAGTACTATAAGTAGTATAACTATTATTAAGTACTTATAGATAAAGTAGTAATAGAAGTTATAAAAACCTAGGAAAACCTATATATCCTATAGGTTCCTTAGGTATACCTATTTCTAGATTATAGCTACCCTTTCTAGGTTTATTATAATATCCTATATTAAGAGTATAAACCCTAGGAATTCTACTAAATCCTAGTAAAAGGCATACTTAGAGGGTTTAGTATATAGCTCTGCCTCTCTTATCCTCTCTAGAATCTATTTAATATACTCTTTATATAGTATATAGTCTAGTAAAAAGATAAGTATATTATCTAGATATACTATATAGATTATATTAATAAGCCCTTAAAGCGCCTAGTAAATGTAGTTTTAGAATATTACTAGCGTATTAGTAAGCCTAAATAGCATTATAAGGAACTTAAAGTAACTATATCTTATACAGAATATAGTCTTCTATTTATCCCCTTCCTTAATTTATATATAATAGTATATATCCTTAATATTAATTTTTAAGAAGAACTTTATGCCTTAGTATTAGTTAAGAAGTTCTAAAATAAAGGGTAGTATATAGTAATTCTTTAGTATAATCTTATTAATACTATAATAATCTATATATAGTTATAGAAAACCATCCTTTTTAGAGATAAATAGAATAGATGCCCTAATAGAGCTCTTTAAGTACTAAATATATTCTTTCTATAAGTTATCTTCTAGATACTTATAGAGTTCTTTAAGTTCTAATTAGAATAGTAGATAAATTAGGCTGTATAAAGGGCTTATATCTAGTTATAGGTTAATTAAGTAATTAGTCTCCTTCTATTATAGTAAGATTCCTACCCTATCTACTAAGAAAACGTCCTAATATTCCTAAAACTTATCTAGGATTTAGTCTATATTCCCCTCCTTCTTAGCTATCTCTTTATTATATAGTAGAATAAATCTGTCTCTAGAGATATATTTTATAGTAAATATTATTACCTTATTATATATCTCCTTCTAAAACTATTAGAGTAGAAGGTAGGTAATATCCTTCTGCCCTACCTTAAACTACTATTTCTAATCCTATAAGGAGAGGTATATATAGTAGGTAGCTAGTGTATATATACTAATTAATAGAGGACTACCCTATATATCTAGGTCCCTATTTATAGGAATCCCTAGAAGGGTAAGGGTCCTATTTTATCCCTAGGAGTTATATAGTATTATATAAATTTAATATACTCCTTACTATAGGATAGTAAAACCCTCTACTACTTATAAGGTTAGTGCTAGCACTATAGTTCTATAGAGGCTATATTACCTTATAAATACTACGCTTATAATATCTACTTCTAAGCAGCTATCTAGATCTATAAAGGTTTTAATAGTATTTTGCCCCCTAATTATAATTATAACTAGTGTATTAAAATATATACCTATAGGTATATATATAGGTTTAGCAGCTATATAGGTGCTTACTACTACTATAAGTCTTTTCCTAACTATTTTAGCTATAAGTAGTTTATTACTATATAGCCCTCCTTATTATAATTATAGTAGGTAATCTTTCTAGATACGCCCTTATTATTTAGTAATATAGCTAGGCCTATAGCATCCTTTTTAGCTAGGGTTTAGAATACTACCCTATAGTTGCCCTACTATAGTGCCTTATATTATTATCTTAAAGGCTATTTACTTAGCTTTTGCTTATAATATAGTGCTATAAACTTCTATTATCTTTAGGTAAAGTAGACTACTTCTACTCTAGTTATATTATAAATACTACCCTAGTACCTTATAAAGAACTATAGAGTAGGTAGGAGCTCTATAAAAAACCAGCTAGCTTATATAGTCTTAGGCTCTTTAGGAAGGAATAGCTTAATTCTCTTAAGATAAGTATTAAAATTATTAGAGTTTTAGTTATCTAGCTGCTATACCCCTCTTAGCTTAATCTAAAGTATCTTATATTACTAGGTAGATTTATAGACTAGAGATTAAAGCTATTTCTTAAATAGTCCCTATAAATTTTTATATTCTACCTAGTGATTTACTAGCTACTTATATATAAACCTATTCTATTTCTATTAGACTTCCTTAGTAATAAAGTTTAGAGTATATAAAACCTTTCTTTTATTCTTCTAGAATTTATATAGTTCTTCTAAAAAGGCATACTTAAGGTTACTAAGCTATATTAGGTAAGTAAAGAGGTTAATTAATTACTAGAGATATAGAATATTTTAGTAGAATATATTAGGGTTCTCTATATTAAGTAGTTCCTTTAGCTTTTCTATAGGTTTATTCTATATAGCTTCCTAAGGATAGTAATTTAGTTTTATAGAGTTAGTAAATTATTATAGTTTCTATACTATTTTAGCTAGTTTACCCTTTATATATTAATATCTTTAGAATATTTTAAGTTTCTTTTATATCCCTTCTATATCTACTGCTTAGTTTAGATTCTCTAGTTAGGAGGTTAGGGTTACTTCTAAGTAACTATTATTAGAAAGTAGAATTACCTAGGTAGTAGTAGTAGATTAGGTTCTTCTAGCTAATATATTAAATCTAGAGGGTTTAAGAGAAGCTTTAGAATTATAAGAAGTATAGAACTAAATAGAGTTAATAGTTAGGCATAGGGTATATTAAGGAACTAAAGCTTACTTCTTCTAAGGACTATACTAGATACAGCCCCTTTTATAGAGTATAGCGTCTAGGATGTGTACCCTTAGCTTCTTATAAGTAAGAGGGTAGCTAGTTACTATAGATACATTAGTCCTGCTATAGTATAGTAGGTGTAGGTCTTACATAAGGTTGTGTGCACTCTGTGCACACACCCAGCGCTTATGTAAGGTTACACGCATCCCATTCGTGCACCTTACACAAGACCTTGTTATAAAGGAAGGGGAATACACTAGTGTATAATTATAAGAGTAGTTAAGTGTATAAATAAAGTAATGAGTAATAAGTTGTAATTAATTAAGTTCTTCTCCTCCTATAGGTTAGGGAACCCCCCTTTTATAGGGATATCCCCCACTGGATGTGGGGGGCCTCCCTAAAATGGAGGTTCCCAGTTGGGACTGTAACATAAGGCGCCTTATAGCTTAGCAACCTTTATTTTATTACTCTAATTAAATCCCCCTATAAGGGAGAGTTTTTATTTAAATTATAGAAAGAAATTAGTAAAATTTTCCTATAGGCCCTATATAAGTTAGTTTAGTTTAGTTATAGCTAATTTTTTATAATGGAAATTACTATAGATGGTTTTAAGGTAGGCTAGGAATACCTCTATATTATAGTTTAGTTAGGGCCTCTATTTAAAATAGGCTATAATCTAAGCCTATATAAATAGTGTAAGACTTTGCTAAATAAATATTTATTAATTTATTACTATACTAATAAAGGCTTAGTCTAATTACAGCTTATATATAATAAAGAGCTTCTATAACTAGAAGAGGGCCTTATCTTCCCTATAGAATGCTTTAATTAGAATTACTTTATAAAGGATTTAAGAAGGAGTTAGTACTATCTAATTATATATAGTAAAGAGTTATTAAATATATACCTCTTAGTCTTAAATTATAGTCTAAAGGTTAGTAATGCTTAGGGCTGTTTATATACTATTATTTACCTATATTTTATTAATAATGTTTTCCTATTATATAATTATATTATATAGGGCATTAATTTACTTATCCTAGTCTATTTAGTGTGCTATCTTAGCTATATCCTTAGTTAAGGAAGGGATAATTTTTAAATGTTATAGACTAGCCTTAGATATAACTATATATAAGCATTAATAGTATTATTAAAAATTATTGTTACGTGCTGAAGCCGCCGTATTATCGGCTCCAGTCGACACGTAACTTGGGGGTATCCGCGCGTACGTCGAGATACGTCATAAAAGGTAGAAGTCTATAGAACCTATTAAGACTTTGTTGTAAAAGAAGAGGATTATACTAGTGTACAATTATATAGGCAGTTAAGTGTAAGAGTAAGGTAAAGTAATATATATAATTATTATTAAGTTAGTCCTCTCCTTCTATAACTTAGGGAAATCCCCTTTTATAGGGATATCCCCTACTAGATATAGGGGGCCTTCCTAAAATAGAGGTTTCTAATTAAGACTATAATAAGTCCCCCCTTTATAGAAGAAGATAGCTTATTCTAAGCTAAAGAATATAAGAAAAGAAATCTATAAATAAGTATTCCTACTAAGCCTTCTATCCTCTACTATACTTCTTACTTTTACATTCCTATATTTTATTTACTATTATTTCTTAGCTATCTATAGTATTTCTATAAGTTATAATTAGCTAAGGTACGCTACACCTAGGTTATTATATATAATATAGTAGATATTATTTATTATACCCTAAACTATATTTTAATAGAGAAGGGCTGTTTTAAGAACTCTCTATTATTAGGGGTTCTATATAGCATTAATTACATAGAGGTTAAGGTTCTAAATAAGGATTTATACCTATTCCTAGTAGATAGTAAGGTAAGAATTTCTAATAAGGCTCTCTATAGTTTTATAAACTATAGTATTATATCTATATTTATCTATATAGTATACTATATACTAGTTACTTATATTAAAGACTAGAGAAGTTATAGTATTAGTAATAGCCTAGAGATAGTTAGTAAGTTCTGTAATTTTTATAGATTATTCTATATATATTTTATATAAGGTTCTTACCTACTATATCTAGCTAAGTATAAATATACTAATATCTAGAAGAGCTAGCTAATTATATATTAGCTATTTATCTAAATCCTTAATACTATTATTATTTTCTACTATTTTAATAAAGAATTTAAGTAGATACTTAGCTTTAGTAGTAATAGCTAAAGAAGGTATAAAGCTATTAAATACCTAAGTATTTTTAATACTATAAAGGATGTAGCTTTAGAGGTTCTAAGATTAGAGGAAGGTAGAGATATTATAGTAAAGATTATCTACTATCTATATAAGGGACTCTATACCTAATTCTATAGTATATTAGAAGAATTCTAGTAAGGGTTTAGTAATTATTAGGCCTTTATACCTTCTTACTTATTACTAGAGATGCCTATAGAGTTAGTAAAGCTATTAGAGTAGGAAGATATAGTAGAAATTCCCTTTAATTATATACTTAGGCTAGGCTAATATATAAAGCTTATAAATAGAGAGGGGGAAGTTAGCTCTATAGTTAGGGAGTAGCTATTATCTCTTATTCCTTACCCTCTACTAGGGATTACTATATTACTATAGGTATTTAAAGGTAGCTATACTTTAATTATAGATATCTTCCTTTATATAATATTTGCTATTCTAATAGACTAAGTCTCTATAAAGGCAGGGTGTATTAATAGTATATTATTTATAGCCCTCTATATTACTATACTTAATTATTCTAGCTGTTAATACTATAAATTTATCTTATATATAAGTAGATATAGTTATTAGTTTTTATTAGGAAGGCTTACTATAACTAGAAGATAGAAAAGAAAGGTAGAAAAGAGAGGGTAAGGTATATATAAATTCTAGTTTTAGAGTAGATATAAAAGGAAGGAAGATCTATAGTAATAGGAAAGTAAATAAAAGGTAACTTCCTTATAAGTATTAATTTCTATAGGTAATATAAGGTATTCTTCCTTTTAGGTTTTATATACTTTACTATTTGTTTATAATGCATAACTTTATAATTTACTTAGTTATTTATAGGTTATAGACTTCTGCCTATCTAATATAAAGAAAATATAGAAAGAGAAAGGATGCCCCTTAGTAAAAAAAAAAAAAAATAGAGTATCCCTATATAATAAGACCTAAAGATATTATTCTTTATGCTGTGCTTACTTCCTTATCTATAATATTGTAAATATTATCCCTTATATCTCTAATTACGTCTTTATAGCAGAGGGCTACTTTAAACGCCCTCTATTGCTAAGGGGAGTATACTATGTTAATAGTATATATATTAAGCTCTCTAATAAGTTCCCTTATCTATATCTAATACACTATAAGGCTAGCATAGCTAGTAAGGGATCTTATCCTATTGCTAGTATTAGCGTTATACTTTATAAATTTACTATAGTAGGCTAAGTGCTAGTTCTATATAGTAAAAATTACTGCGTTTATATTACTAGTAATAGCTTAGAGATGGCTAGAAAGTTCTGCGTTTTTTACAGATACTTTAGCATAGGCAATTAGTAGGATTCTTAATTAATATAATTAACTATATAGAAAGGTGCTGCTATTTAGGGTAGTTAGCTAGGAGTAGTTTAGCTAGAATTCTATATCTTTTATATTTTTATTACTTTCTACTATAGTTATAAAGAAGTAAAGTAATTATTAGCCTTTATCTAGATTAGTAGTAGAAGGGTTAGGTTTATTATTAAGTAGAAGGTTTTTAAGGCTAGCTATAGTATACTTCTAGAGATTATAAGATTAAAAAAACGTATATATATTATAGAAGAGGTTCCCTATTATCTAGATAAGGCCTTCTATACTAAGTTTAGTAGTATATATATAGAATTTATTAAGGAAGATAATAGAGTATTTACTATTAGGGCTAGTTACTTACTATTAGAGGACTTTATATAGGTAGTGTAGCTATTATAGTAGGAATATACATTAGAACCCTCCTTTAATTAGGTTATTAGTATAGTAGAAGTAGTAGAGTTTATAGATTATACTAAGGAAACTATTATTATTAATAAGGAAGGGCCCTATTCCTTTATTTCTAACTCTATGTTATAGATTACTATCTTCCTATAGTAGGAAGAAGGTAAGGTCTTATTAGCTATAGGTATCTTCTATTATACTATATTTAGCCCCTTAGAGGTATAATCCCCTATAGGTTTTAGGCATCCCTCTATAGCATTAGTTTATAATAGTAAAAGGTTCTAACTTAGTTAGTAAGGTAATACATATAGGATTTACCTATACTCCTTAAAGGGGGGAATAGCTGCCTTTATATCTAGTAGTAAGTTAAAAGTATTAAGCTAGTATTTATTTAATAATAGGTAGGTAAGTTAATTATAAGCCTTATATAAGGTTAAGCTGCCTATACTAAGAAATAGGAAATTTATAGATTCTAGGGGGTTATTTATAATATATAATGTTTTTATAGGGAGTAACTTTATAATCTACTTTATTATTAGTAATAGTAGACTACTACTTATCTAATGCCTAGAACTACTACTAAGGGGTAGAGTATAGTAAAATATATAGTAAGGTATTTCTAGGCTATTCCTTATACCTCTTTACTTTCTATTAAGTAAAGAATTATATTAGTTAGGGTAGTTCTAACCTCTAGTAGATATATAATAGCCTTTTATACCTCCTACTACTATAGATTAAATATAGTAGTAATAGTGTTAATATTTAGATTAATAGTAAGAGTATAGGCGCGCCTCTAATTATTATAAAGGGTAAGATTCCCTCTAGTAGCGTCTAAGGCCTTATATATCTATTAGTTACTAGCCTTACTAGGTAGTTAGTCTATTTTATTCTATATTAGGGTATATCTAAGGTTAAGGGAGATATTATTAAGGCAGCTATAGAGCTCTAATATATGTTTAATAAATTAGCTTTAGGCTAGGATTTAGGCCCTATAATCTTAGGAGTGTAGGCAGAGGAAATTGCTAGATATTCTATATAATCTCCTATAGTAATATATTACTAGAGACCTCTATAAGGGGTTATTATAGTTTTCTACTAGTATTATAGTAAATTTAAGAAGATGTTTTTCCTTATCTAATACTACTAAGGTAGGGGTTCCCTAGTTAGTATAGATTCTAGCACTATCTAGGTTAGATTTAGTATACCTCTATAGGTTATAGGCCCTAAAGAGTAGCTTAATATTATAATAAATTTACTAAGGTAGCTAGATAAGGGCTTTAGCACTAAGTTCTATAGAGTAGTATTAGAATGCCTAGAATAATTTATAAATAGTTATAACTTTATTACTATATATAGCTTATCTACTAATAGCTATTATTATATCCTAGTCTACTTATTAGAGAAAGGAGAGGAGGAAAAAGCATTATAATCCTTCTTCTACTAGTTTCTACTAGTAGGTTAAGTAGTATAATTTAAAGATAGAGGCTAGGTAGGCTATATTATATTAATACCTAGTAGAGATGTCCCTAGCCCTTACTTATACCTTTAGATTACTATATTCCTCTAATATCTAAAGGGTTTTATTACAGCTAAAGTAAATATTACTAATTTCCTCTTTAGACTACTATAGTTAGTTAAGATTCCTATAGGGTAGAATAATAATATAGATTACTAGAAGTAATATAATATCCTTTTTTATATAGTTTTTCTTATCTAGTATATAAGATTCTAACATTTAGATAGGTGTATTATAGGTTCTAGATTGCTGCTTATTAATAGTAAGGAATTAGATTATAAGAGTAGAGGGGCAAGGTTTTCCTTAAATAACTAAAAAGGGGAGGGGGAAGGTATTATAGTAAGTGTATAGTAATAGGTAGGTAAGTTATCTATAAGTTTATATAGGTTTGCTGGTTTTTGTGGTTAGAGCGTAGGTAATGGCTTTAGTTATAGGGCTTTACTATAGGTTTATATAATATATACCTTTACATTATATTAATATCTTAATTTGCAAACTTTTGTGGTCTATCTATAGGAAATAATAGTAATATAGGCAGCAACTCCTTATAGGTATATTAGCTATTTAGTAAGCTATAGCTCTATTATTAGGCAAAGAAAAATAGAATTTTTGGTTAGTATAGTATAAGTAGAAATAATCTAGGGATAATAGTAATATAGTTGTATAATATAGAGTAAAGTCTTATCTAGTATAGTAAAAGTAAGGTATTAGTAGTAGGGTAAGCTATTAGTTAAAGAGGTTATTAATAGCTCTCTTCCTACTAGCTTTAGGCGTCTCTATAGGTATAGCTAGCATTGCTAAGGTAGGGTTGCCTAATAGTTTATATACTAGAGGGAAAGATAGTTGTATAGGAGTTTTTAGTAGAGTAAAGGTCTTTAGCAGCTTACCTAGTAGTTTTATTATTATTATTATCTTTATAGCTAGTAGTACTATAGTTATTAAGGTTAGGGGTTGCGCTATATTTAGCAGTACTACTAGCCTACTTTATTTAGCTTTTAATACTTTCCTTTAGTCTAGAAAGCTAGATTTTATATATAGCTAAGAGACCTATACTAGGCTAGGTAATATAGATAAGTTATAGGCCCTATACTTATAGCTACTTTATCTCTTATTTCTACTTAACTATATAGTAGGTAGGTTTATTAGTTAAAAACTACTACTAGGTAGGCGTATTCTGCCCTAGGTTATTAGTTCTATTATAGTAGGTAGGTTTTTTAGTATAGTATAGAATATCTCTACTATAGTCCTTAAGTTATCTACTTCTCTACAGAGGGTTATAATATCCTTTTTAATAGCTATAGTAGCGTTTATTATTACCTTAAGCAAGGCCTTATAGGTTACTACTGCTAATATTATTATATAGAGGTGTTCCTTTAATTTTCTAATAAGGCTAGTAGTTTTTTTAGAGCATTTCTTAATTCTCTTATTAATAGATACTATAGTACTATTATATAAAATATTAATTAGCTTCAGGATAGTTTAGAGGCTATATCTTTATTTTCTAAGCGTTTCTTTATAGCCTATAGTGATTTTCTCTAAGGTTTTAGTAGCTATCTAAAGTGCTGTTACCTAGTATAGGATTTTATTTCTAACTATAGGGATAGGGACTAGGTTAGTCTCTACTAGGGCTATAATCCTAGAAAGGTAGAACAAGCTAAGTAATATAAGGTATTCTCTAAGGGTACTATTTAAGGCGCTGTATACTATATATATATATTTAGCTATAATTATCTTCTAGGTAGGCAGCTAATTAGTCTAGGGTTTATTATTCTATAATCCTCTATTATAGTAGATAGAGACTGCTTTTTTTAAGGCCTTCCTAGTAGCTTATACTACTAGAACTTCTAATTTATCCTTATGCCCTACTATACTTTCTAGCGCCTTATAGATTTCCCTATAGTTTATTATAACTCTAATATATAAGTTATATAGGGGATTATCTATTTTAACGCTAAAGCTATCTATAGAAATATTAGTGCTAGCTATATAAAACTCCCATCTAGTTATATATAGAGTATTAGTAAATAACTATAGTTTCTTTGTATTGTATTGCTTATTAGTATACCTCTAGGCAGTATATGTAGTTCCTATATTAACTTCTATAGTAAACACCACAATATCTTCTATAGTTTATAGATTATATAGTTTCCTATCTACACAGCTAAATTAGTAGAAATACTAAAATAGGTTAAAACCCTATATATAGGCTGCTGTCTCTATCTTAATTACCTAGATATTATACTTATAGCCTTTATAGATCCTTTTAGTAGTAGGGTAGTATAATTTATTCCTATTACTATTAAGAGTAGAATTAGAATTAGGGTTATTATCCTATTTAATGCTCTCCTTAGGGTTATTACTCCCCTTATTATTAGCTATATATTCCTATAATTCTAATAGTTAATTAGGTATAATAGAGTTATTAGATGCCTATCTTATTGCTAGGTAGGGGGTATTAATCCCTACTACTACTATATTATCTTTAACTATAGTAACTTTAAAGTACTCCTCTTATAGTTCTACTATAAGGTTAGCACTAAAAAGGTTAGTAGAAATAGTATTAGTTATTAGGGTAAAGAGGCTTATTAGTTTTACTATTCTAAGCTAGAGGAAGGCAGAGTATAGTAGAACTTCTAGAGTATATAGGATATTATACTAGTAATACCTCTCTTAGTCTAAATCTAGGCTAAAGTAATGTTTAAAGTCTACTTAGATAGCGTAAATAATAGCTAGTAGTAGCTATAGCTAGTGTATTAGCTTATATAATACTTCCCTAGGGGTCTATAGTATAAAGTTTAGGGGTTCTATATAGGCGTTAGTCTATATGCAAAACTAAATATTATACTAGCTTAGTAGGTTTCCTTTAGGGTTAAAGGTAGTAGTAAAGATTCTAAGGAATTTAATATTATAGAAAGTTAGTAATCTAGGGCTACTAATAGGAGAAATGCTTATATACTTACTAATTTTAGTAAAAATAAGGGGCTTCTAATTAGTATAATAACTCTTAATGCTCTATAGCTATAATAATTATAATATAAGGGGTTAAAGAAAGAAGGTAAAAAAGAGAAAAGAAGGAAAAGGAAAGGAAAGAGGGAAAAAGAGGATTAAATTAAAAAGAAGGGTGGTTAAGAAATTTATACTAAGCTTACTTTAGATAAGTAAGTTAGAAGTAAGTTTTAGGATTGTATAGGGATTTGCCTTAGAGGTATAGTTTTCTACTAGTAAGGGTTTTCTATGTATACCTTTTGTAATTTTATAGTGTAAGGCGTATTACTAGCAAATTATACTATATTTTATAGGTGAGAGTCTCTTATAAGGCAGTACTTATAATACTCCTTATCCTAGTTAATAGCATTCTTTTTTAGGTAGGTATTAACTATTTCTACTATATTAATATACATTTCTTCCTCTAAGATCTATTAGTTGTCTTTTACTAAGAATCCTTTCTAATAGACTAGGAAATTAATATATAGTTTTCTTCCTTTCTTCTAGTAGATTCTAACCTAATAATTCTTAATTCTTTTAATTTCCTAGTAATCTACTTTATCTAATTCTATAAGGTTAATAGATAGTAATAGAGGTTTAGCCCTTCTAAAAGGGTCTGCCTCTTATTATAGTTTTTAAAGCTAAGCTACTAATACTATTAGATAAACCCTAGAGTTTTAGAGGAATTTTAGCTAAAAGAATAGGGGAGATACCTTCTTAAGGACTTTCTAAGATTTAGCTCTTTAAGGTAACTATTTTCTCTTTAGCTTCTCTAGGAGTTTATATCTAATATAAGGTCTAAGGTAGACTATATCTTCTATATTAATATCTATAGGGTTATACCTAGTATTATACCTAATTTTAGTAAGGGCTATAGCTATTATTATAGTAAGTTCTACTTCCTTCTAGTATAGCTTTTAGAGAGCCTCTATATCTAGGTTATCTAGACTACTAAGGGTTTTATTAGGATTAGTAAGGAGGTTAATAATAGTAAGGGGCTTATAGCTAAAAATAAGCTTATTAGGGGATTAATTAATAGGGGCTAATATAGTATTATTAAGATAGTGTTATAATACTAGTATTACTAAGACCTATAGGATATCTAGGTTAGTAGCTGTGTAATATTATAGAGTAATAATTACTATTTGATTCTTCCTTTTAGCTACTCTATCTATTTAGAGGTAATATATAGTAGATATAAGGAGCTTAGCTTCTAATTTATAGAAGAGTAAGGTTTAGAGTTTAGATATAAATTTTGGATTATAATTACTAATAATTTCCTTAGGGAGACCCTAGTTAGTAAGATATAGCCCTTTAAGAAGGAGTCCTACCTAGATTTTAATAGTGTATAAGTTATAACCTAAGATAAGGATTATTTTCTTACTAAATAAGTAATTTACTAGATATAGTAAGTTATAAGTACTATAGCCTTTTACTATCTATATAGTATTAATAGAGCTAACTTCTAGTATATTAGTAATAAAGTTAAGTAAAATATAGTAGAAAGGGACTAGTTTAGTTTACAATAGCTTTATTTTGCCTAGGGGTCTGGTTTAGAGTACTATATTTTCCCTATATATATTATAGTATGTAATATAGGTGTAAATTTAGCTGCTTATCTATAGAAAACTAACTATAGATAGCTCCTTAGCTATCTACCTAGCGCTAAAGTAATAATAGTTATTATAAGTAAGTTAAAGTAGGGTCTTAATATAGCTCTAAGGGATGTATAATTTTTAGCAGCCTTTAGTATCTTAGTAGTAGAGTAGCCTATTATCTCTAAGGTTCTACCTATAGAGTAGGATTCTAGGTTAATTTCTATTAGTGCATTACTACTTCTCTCTATAGGCTTATATTATATTAATAATTTAGCTATATTTTACATTATATAAGTATCCTATTATAATAGAGCTTTTTATCTTATTATTAATAATTATAGTTACTAAGAAATCCTCCCTAAAGTATATATATATATTAAGTTTATTAAAGTAGCTATAGTCTACTGCCTTATAGTAGCTAATATTAACTAGTAATTAGAAGAGCGTGTTAAGAACTATATTTAGCATTCTAGGTATATAAATTACTTAGAGTTTAAATTATAATAAGTAATTAGTAATCTTTACTAATTTAAGGTTAGCCTTATTAAGGTCTATTATAGTAAGTAAGGTATACTAGATTATACTCTTTACTAGAGAGTAGTCTATAATAATATTTATAGGCTAGGAATTTAACTAAGCTATTTTTTATAGCTTATACATTCCCTAGGTAATTACTATAACCTCTACTTCTATAGAGCTATATTGCTTTTTAACTATAGATATTAGCCTAGAGAGGAATAAGATAGATTATAGTTAGTTACTATTAATATCCTTTCTAGAGATGCTTTCTCTATTTTAGTTAATAGCTAGTTAGATAATATATAATCTAAATCCTTCCTTATAGGCATTAACTTTAAAGAAGAGGGGTTGCTCTAGGTTATAGTACTATAGTAGAATCTTAGTATATAGTAGATTTCTAATAGCTTTAAAGGAGGCAATCTTCTACTCTAATAGGGTGAATTTTGCCTATTAAGCTGCGCGTTTCTGCATTTACTTTAATACTCTAATTAGTAGTTTATTCTTTATATAGAGCTCCTAAAGTAAGGCTATCTTCCTCTCCTATAGGGGTTTAATATAAATATTATACTAAAGGATGCTAGCTTAGAGGAATCCTACTATACTAATAAAGGTTTTAAGTATTAAGAGTGTTATTAGTATTTATAGATTTTTAAATACCTTAACCTAATTACTAGTATTAGTAATACCTTCTATATTAATAATAAATCCTAGTAGTTAGATAGAGGGATACCTAATAAATAATTTCTTTATAGTAATGTAAAGTTAGTATTTTTTAAGGATTTAGAATATAACTTTAAGGTGCTATAGGTATTTATTAAGAGTGTTTAAGAAGATAGTAATATTATTAATATAGATGTAGATAAATACTCTATAGTTATAGAATTCTTTATCTATAAATTATCATATATATATAGGTAAGTTCTTAAAACCCTATATAGCTATATATAATACTTTAATGCCTCTTTTAGAGATAATAGCTATTTAATTATAGTATTCTTACTATACTAGAAGCTAGTTAAAGAAACTAAATGTATTAAGGAGGGATATCTATTTTTTACTATAGGTGTCCTCTATAATATTGCTTTAGTCTAGTAGTAGGTAGATATCTAGGATAGTAATGCTATTAATAGGCCTTATATTAATTACTACTTATTCTTTACATTCTTTTCTTATATCTCTCTATATAAGGAAACTAGGATATAGGTAGGGTGCCTTTTCTCTACTACCTAGATATAATACCTTTCTAGCCTTATGCTTTTTATTAAAGATTTTATAGAATTTCTTAAAATCTTTATAGCTAAGATTATATACCTATAGTAGCTTAAGCTAATTTTACTATCTATTAATAAAGTTAATTTTTATTTACTCTTCTTTAGGTATAGGTACTACACCTCTATTATAATATATATTATATTTATTAGTAAGGTCTACTAACTTCTTAGCTATAGTAAGGTTAAGGTTTGCAACTTTAATACTAAACTTATTTAAAATAAAGGGTACTTTATTTAGATAAGAGATTCTATATAATAGAATTCCCCTATTAACTACTTTTAGGTCTAGGTTATTAATAGTTTCTTCTACTTTATAGGTTTTAGTAATAAAAAAGGCATATTCTATTTCTTAACTCCCTTTACTAAACTAGGGAATATTAATATTCTTACTACAAAATTTAGAATATTAAAAGATGTTTACTATAGTATAGTAGGAATTAACTATAGCTATCCCTTCTAGGTAGCCTAATTACTAGTTTAGTTAGATATAGAGTATATAATCTAAGTAATTATATATAGGGAGAGTCTTATCCTAGCTCTTCTTAAGTATAGTATTAAAAATCTAGTAGTTTTAAAATATAAAATAGTATATACTTATATCTTCTAGGTCCTTAAGGTCCTTCTAATAAACCTATACTTCCTCTATATAGTATAGTAGGATTATTATATTATTTACTATAGTAACCCTTTATATAGGGATAAGCTAAAGGGGGTAGAAGATTTAGCCTAGAGTAGTTATATTTTAAACTAAGCAGAAAACCACTCTTAGCTTAATAAAATTAATCTTAATACTATAATTATATATACAATCTATACTAATTAGTATTTTTAGAGTAAGCTTCTCTATTATATCTATAGTTACTATAAAGTAGCCTAATACTAACTTACCCCTAGCTTTACCTCTAATATAAAAGTTAAAGATAGCTATTTTAGTAATATAGAAGAGGAATTTACCCTATTTATAGATTTTAGTTGCTAGGTGCCCTATATTATATTATAGCTATACTACTTAAGCTATTCTTTATTAACTAGAATAGATAAAGTACTAGTATCTAGGTAAATTTTATAGTCTATACCTTAGTTATTAAAATAAAGGTTTATCTTAAGATATATTATTATCTTTATCTTACTAGAGATTTCTACTTAGTAAGGGTAAGAAAATATTTTAATTACTTAGCTATTAACTAATCCTTTAGATATAATATTACCTTTTATCTAGTCTATCCCTATTATATAGGGTAGTCTAATATAAAAGGTATTAATAAAGTTAGATTCTTCTTTATTATTATTATCTTTAATAATACCTTTCTTAATAATATAGTATCTAGATATAGTAAGGTAGGCTTCCTTAGCTTTAGCATCTAAGTTATTAATAACTATAATATAATTAGCACTATTACTATTTCTTAGAGCCTATTTCTTATAATAGTGCTTATTATATCTAAAAGGTTATAGTAGGGGCAACTTAAAGTAGGTTCTATAGCCCTCTTTATAGTGTTTTAGAATATTAGTTGTCTTTTTACTAGAGTCTATATTATTTTTAGTCCTCTTATTATTATCTTTACTCTACTATAGTTCTTAGCAGTAGCCTTTCTATAGATAGCTTTAGTCCTTAGAAAAGGGGCAGAGACATTCTTACTAGGGAGGGTTTTTATTATTTTATTCCCTATCTAAGTATTATTATCTATTAGAGCTATAAGGATTATAATAGTAACTAAAGTACTCTTACTAGTAAGGGCTTCTACTATACTTCTATTAATCTTAATAATATAGTTATTAGTTCTAGTATACTTCTATACCTATATCTATAGAGTCCCTATCCTTAGATTCTAATTTATTAGCTATTATATAGGTAATTATAAAATCCTTACCTTAGTTAGCTTATTAGTGGTTTTTTTTTTAAGGAGGAAATCTCTAAGATTATATTTTTTCCTATTAACAAGTTTAATATATATATTATAGTAGTCTATTTCTATAGGGGTTAGGTAAATTTACCTAAGTTTAGGATATAGCTTATAGTAAAGATAAACTAATAGCTAGAAATTACTAGATTTGCTATTTACCTAAGTATAGTAGAATACCTTTACTATAAAGTTATATAAGGATGTATTAAAGAGGATATCTTCCTTAGAGAACTTAGCTTAGTTAAGCTATACTATAGTATCTTAAACCCTAATACTAAATTCCTTCTAGATAGCAGTAAATATTATATCTAGATTATAGAAAATAGTAACCTTCTCTTTATTATTAAGGTGCTAGTAGTACTATATTAGAGTAGTACTATAGAAAAGATACTATATCTAATATAGAATCTAGTCTTATTAGCTAGGCCCTATATAATTAAAGTAGTCTTTAATAGACTAGATCTATAGGTCTATATCTATAAAGACTACTATCTTACCTTTATACTTAATAGCTATACTATTAATATCTTTAGGATTTATCTTAGGGTCTAGGTACCTAATATCCCTAATCTTCTAGGAGGAATTAACTAATTTATTAATAAGTATTATAACTTAGCCTATATTTACTAGCTTATAGGGCAGACCTCTATTCTAAAGGTATTCTACTATAGAAGGTATATATTCTACACCCTAAGTAGCTAATAGCTTAGTTATATACTCCTTATAGTAGATAGTAGAGTAGGTATTATTTTAGGGGTAATTAGCTTAGGTATAGGGATGTTCTATCTTCTATATACTAAGTTCTATATACCTTACTAGGGTTGCTCTAGTACTTTAGGATCTAAAGGATACTATAAGTTATTTTATATCTATAGTAAAGATCTATCTAGTAAGTACTATAGGTTATAGTCTAAACTTAAATAGTTACTACTAAAATTCTACTAAAAGGGGTACTACTTAGTTAGTAGCTAGCTCTAAAGCTAGGGTAAAGTAGGTTTTAGTTTATAAGTAGTATATAGCTTTATTAAGGTTATTTTATATAGAGTAATAGATACTATTAAATGTAATTTTCTACTACTCTCTTATATTAAGTAATATTTGCTTAATTTTACTAAATATATTAGACTTCTATTATTAATAGTAGTTATTATTATAGGGATAGGGGAATTTCCTTTCTTTATAATAAGGCACTACCTTCTCTACTTAATTAAAGCCTATAGAGCTTATAAAAGTAATAAAAGGGGCCTTAAACTTATTATATATAGTATAATAGTAGATTAGGATTCTAAAGGGTGTTTCCCTTTAGGAGATAGTGCTATAATAGCTACCTTTTTAGAAAGAGAAGTTAGTATTCTCTATAGAGAGTAAGGTAAGATTTAAAGTCTTTAATAGTCCCCTCTCTCTTAGGTTAGAATTCTCTTCTATTAAGGCATCTTTTTAGAGTATACTAAATATTCCTATATTATTATCTATCTCTAATAGTATAGTACTATCTTTAATAGGTACTAACTCTATCTCTTTAAGGTTCCTACTAAGATTAAAAAGTCTATCTTTCTAGGTAATATAGATAATGCCTTTTATAGTTTATTACTTAGTACTTACTATAGTAAGGTCTATAGAATTCTAGTAGAATAGTCTTTTAATAACTATAGGTTCTACTTAGAGTTAAAGTTTACTATTAATATATTAATATTTAGTAAAGGAGTAAAGGTTCTCTACTTTTTTAGAAGATATAAGTAGTCTTCCCCTATTTCTATAGATAGGAAATTCTTAGTAAAAGGCCTAGAGGTAGTAAATAAGGTATATCTAGTTTTCTAATATTAATATAAGGGTTAGGGATTTAGGACTAATAGTTTAAGTTTACTAGTTATCTAGGGTTGCTAGTATAGAAATGGTTGCCTCTTTATATAGTAATAGGTGTATAAAAGAAACAGTAATTACTATTAGTTATTATATGCTAAAGCCGCTGTATTATTAGCTCTAGTTAATATATAACTTAGGGGTATCTATATGTACATTAAGATATATTATAAAAGGTGAAAGTCTGCAGAACCTATTAAGACTTTATTGTAAAAGAAGAGGATTACACTAGTGTATAATTATATAGGTAGTTAAGTGTAAGAGTAAGGTAAAGTAATATGTATAATTATTGTTAAGTTAGTCCTCTCCTTCTACAACTTAGGGAAACCCCCTTTTATAGGGATGTCCCCCACTGGATGTAGGGGGCCTCCCTAAAATGGAGGTTCCCGGTTGGGACTGTAACAATTATAGAGAGAAGGGAAAGAGAAATGTCCTCTCCTCCCTTCCCTATCTATCCTTAAATAGCTGTATTCTATCCTAGTAGTATAATAGTAATCTTCCTTTGCGTTGCTATGCCTTCTTTTAGTATATCCTTCCCCCTTCCTTCTGCACAATCCTTTTCCACCTCTTCTAGGTAACTGGGCGTAGTCCCAGTCCCTAACAATAAGTCCCTTATACGTATCTTTGCTAGAAGTCGTTGCCCTTCCACTGCTGAAGATAATTGCTTATAGAAGCATTACATCTAGAGACTCACTACCTCTAGTAGTAATTCTATTCTATACCCAGCCATATTTTCAATAGTATCTAATATCTCTAATCTTCTAGAAGAGATTAACTAATTTGTTAGTAAGTATTATAACTTAGCCTGTTACGTGCTGAAGCCGCCGTATTATCGGCTCCAGTCGACACGTAACTTGGGGGTATCCGCGCGTGCGTCGAGATACGTTATAAAAGGGTGGAAGTCTGCAGAGTCTATTAAGACCTTATTATAAAAGAAGGGGAATACACTAGTGCATAATTATAAGGCAGTTAAGTATATAAGTAAAGTAATAAGTAATAAGGTATAATTAATTAAGTTCTTCTCCTTCTATAAGTTAGGGAAACCCCCTTTTATAGGGATGTTCCCTAATAGGTGTAGGGGGCCTCTCTAAACTAGAGGTTCCTAATTAGAACTATAATAAGTCCCCCCTTTTATAGAAGAAGATAGCTTATCCTAAGCTAAAAGATATAAGAAGAGAAATCTATAAATAAGTATTTCTACTAACTATCCTAACTTCTGCTAAGCTCCTTAGCTTCCTTAGCTACCCTCTTTTCTACTACTCCCTAATTATCTATTATATTATTCTACTAGTTGTAAGTTGCTAATATAGGCAGCGCCTAGATTATTATATATAATAAAGTAGATGTCCTCTGCTATTCTATTAATTACATCTCTATAGTAGAGGGCTGTTTTAAGAATTTACTAATGCTATAGGCTCTACACTATATTAATTATATAAATGTTTAGAGCCCTTATAAGTATTTACACTTAGTCTTAGTAAGTAGTAAGGCTAGGGTTAAAGCAGATACCTACTATTATTTTATAGGTTTCTATATTTTAGCTAAGCTAGTCTCCCTAGTATACTAGGTACTAGTTATTTAGATTAAAAAATAATAAAGTTATATAGTTAGTAATAACTCCTAGATAATTAGCAAGCTCTATAGTTTTTATAGCTTATTTAGTATATGCCTTCTATAAGGTTTATAGCTACTATACTTAGTAGAGTAGGAAAGTGCTAGTAGTTAGGGATATTAGCTAGGTGTATATTAGCTAGGCTTCCTTATCCTCTAGCTTTTTATTATTCTCTATTATATCTATAAAGAATTCTTATAGTAACTTCTCTATTATAGTAGTAGAAGGGGGCTAGAAGCCTTTAGGCTATTAGATAGCCTTAATGCTATAAAGGATGTAGCTCTAGACATTCTATATATTATAAAAGGCGTATATATTATGTTAGAGAGGTCTATTTGTCTATATTAGAGATTCTATACCTAGCTCTATAGAGTACTAGAAGAACTCTATTAGTAATTTAATAGATGTTAGTCTCTTATACTTATTAAGTTACTAGTAAAGGTCCCTATAGATTTAGCAAAGCTATTAGAGTAGAAATATCTACTAAAAGTGTTCTTTAATAGAGTCCTACTGCTAAATAGATTAGTAGAGCTTATAGGTTAAATTAGGGACCTTATCTCTATAGGTAAAGAGTATCTTATAGCCTTTAGTCTTAGTCTCTTATTTTAGGTTACTATATTTCTATAAGAGTTTAAGGGCCTTTATACTTTAGATGTTAATATTCTCTTTAGAGTATTCTCTACTTCTCTAATAGACTAAACCTCTATAGAGATAGGGTATATTAATAGTGCATTCTTCCTAGCATTCTATATTAGTGTTTTTAGTTATCTTAGCTACTACTTTAATAGAATTAGCTGTGTAGAAAGGGTATAAAGGTAATAATATATAGATTCTAAGGTAGGGCAGAATAGAAGGTGTTAGTAGGAATATAGGAGGTTTATTAGTCTTAAAGAAGGGGTGTGTAGTAATAGGAAAGTAAATAAATAATAAGTCCCTTAGAGGTGTTAGCTTCTATAGATAGTATAGGGTTTTTAGGTGTATAGATTATAGTGTATTTATAATATATTTATTATGCAATGCATAACTTTACATTTTGCTTACACTTGTAAAATAGTATTAGTTGTGTATCTAAGCTATATAGTTAATTATCTAGATTATAAGCTATAATCTATATGTTTATAGGATAATTTAGTAAAAGAGAAAAGGGGAAGTGTATAGATAAATAATGTAAGTAAATAAGCAAGTTAATACCTCTATAAGGCAAATAGACTAATAGTAATTTTAATAAGTAAGGTAGGCATAATTAGCAAAAGTATTAGATAGTAGCAATAAGTAAGGTAAATTTTACGTAAAGTCTTATAAGACTAGTGTAGGTTAGCTAGAGTCTATTATTATTTAATTAAATAGATTATTTATTGCCTGTTTTCTACTAGATTCTCTGGTTTCCTTAGGCATAGTAGGCATTGCTAAGGTATAAGGAGTTAGTAGCTTAGTACCTTAATAGATTATTATCTTTAAGGCAGTTAGGCGCCTTAATGCTTATTACCCTATAGTTTTCTATAGTAGGTAGGCTAGCGTCTTCTAAGTTACTAATAGTAATGTTATCTTAGGTAGTATCTTTATTATCCCTTACCTAAATAGTTCTTATAGTACTAGTAGGGTTATCCTTATTCTTTACACTAATAGAATTAAGCTTATTCTTTAGTAAGCAGCTTTATTAGGTTCTAGTAAAGCAGTAGTATTGCAGCTTTTCTACTTAGTAGTGCCTTATCCCTCCTATCTATCTACACTACTAGCCCCTAGGTTAACTAAATAAAAACCACTGCTTAGTAAGCTAATTTAGCCTTTTACTATAGATTCTAGTATTATATTAGAGGGTTTAGGGGGGGCGTAGAGAGTCTTAATTGCTGCTTAGAGCGTTTTTATATCTATATAGGTAGTGTTTATATTATCTTAGAGGCTAGTAATAGCCTTCTTTATTTACTAAGTAGCTATCTCTTAGTGTAAGATAGCCTTTTCTATAGATATAATATTTCTAGCTAAGTTAGTAGCATATGCTTCCGTTTTCTAAGCCATCTATTTTAGTTTTTTATTAACTATAATAGTATTACTATCTTTAGAAGCATTAATAAGTTTAAGGATTATAAGAAGGCTGCGTTTTTATTTATTAAGGAGTTCCTTATAGCTAGTAGTGGTTTATTCTAAGGACTTAATAGTAGCTTATAGCGCTATAATTTATTAGGGGACCCTACTCTAGATTATAGGGATAGGCAGTAGGTTAGTTTCTATTAGCTCTAAAATTCTAGCTAGGTAGAATTAGCTAAGCAATGCTAAGTAGCTGCTAAGGGTCCTATTTAGCGCGCTAAAGGCTGTGTATATCCTCTTAGTAATAATTATTTTATATATAGGTAGCTAGCTAGTCTAGGGGCAATTATTATAAGAGCCCCCTTTATAGTAGATAGTAACTACCCTTTTAAGGGCTTCCCTAGCTATATATATTACTAGTACTTTAGATTTACCTTTAAGGCTAGCTGTTTTTTTAAGAGCCTTATAAATCTTATAGTAGTTTATTATAACTCTTATATATAAGTTATACAGCAAGTCCTTAGGGGTAATGCTTATACTATTAGCGCTAATTTCTATGCCTACTATAAAGAATTCCCTTCCTATAATATATAATATATCTATAAACATTTAGGGTTTTCTAGTACTACTACCCTTATTAGTATACTACTACTTAGTATAGGTAGTATTAGTAGCAGCTTTAGTATTAAAAGCAATAGTATCTTCCTCTATATATAGGATATATTCTTAACTATCTATACAGCTAAATTAGCAAAAGTGCTAATAAGGCTAGAAACCTTTAATATATTCTATAGTGTCTATATAGGTAGCTTAGATGTTTCTTTTGCAGCTATAGATTATTTTTATAGACTTAGGGTAAGGGGAATTATCCTTATTGCTGGTTGGTTTGTAGGTCTTGCTATTCTAGGCGTCCTTATTATTTAGATTAACTAGGTTATCCTTATCTTTATCTATATACTAATACATTAGTATATTAATACCTATAGTTGCTACATTATTAGCTAAGGTTGTGCTAATTTCATCCTCTATTATATTAGGGAGAAGGTTAAGTCTAAAGAGGTCTAGTTAGGAATAGTCTATTATAGTGCTAATAAATAGGCTTAATAGTTTTAGTAGAGGGTAATTATAAAAAGCTAGGTTTTTAAGGTTATATAGTATAGTTAGTATAATCTTTTAGTAGTATTAGATTAGGTTAAAATCTCCTATAAAATAATATTTAAAAGCGTCTTTAATATTATAAATAGTAAGACTTAGGAGTAATAGCCTATAGTATAGTCTAAGGAGCGCCTCTTTACTAGATTTTAGTGTAAAACTTAGGGGTAGAATATATATATTAAGCTAGGCCCTTCTCTAGAGGTTATAGTATCTAGGGAGCTTACTAGATTTATTAAAGAATTATACTACTATATATAGTATAGTAATATCCTTAGAAGTAGGGGAATAGTATATCTATAGGGGTAGGTCTATTATAAATTAGTTAGATTTAGCACTAGGGGTTGTTATAAATTAATATAATAATAATTATTCCTATAGCAAACCTAATAATAATAGAAAAGGTTAAGGGAGGAAAGGTAGAAGGAGGGAAAATTAAAAGAAAAAGGGGTAAGAAAATTATATATAGCTTACTCTAGGTAAGTAAGTTAGAAGTAAGTTTTAGAGTTACATAGGAATTTGCCTTAGAGGTATAGTTTCCTACTAGTAAGGGCTTCTTATATATACCTTTATGCATAGTCTTATAGTATAAGGCATATTACTAGTAAGTTACACTATATTTTATAGGTTAGAGTCTCTTATAAGGCAGTGCTTATAATACTCCTTATCCTAGTAAATAGTGTTCTTTTCTAGGTAAGAGTTAACTATTTCTACTATATTAATATACATTTCTTCCTCTAAGATCTATTAGTTGTCTTTTACTAAGAATCCTTTCTAATAGACTAGGAAGTTAATATATAGTTTCCTTCCTTTCTTCTAGTAGATTCTAATCTAATAGTTCTTAATTCTTTTAATTTCCTAGTAATCTACCTTATCTAAACTAGTAAGGTTAATAGGCAGTAGTAGAGGGTTAGCTCTTCTAAAAAGGTCTGCCCCTTACTATAGTTTCTAAAGTTAAGCTGCTAATACTACTAAATAAACCCTAGAGTTTTAGAGGAATTCTAGCTAAAAGAATAGGGGAGATACCTTCTTAAGGACTTTATAAGATTTAGCTCTTTAAGGTAACTATTTTCTCTTTAGTTTCCCTAAAAGTTTATATCTAGTATAGAGTCTAAGGTAGACTATATCTCCTATATTAATATCTACTAGATTATGCCTAGTATTATACCTAATCTTAGTAAGGGCTGTAGCTATTATTATAGTAAGTTTTGCTTTCCTTTAGTATAGTTTTTAGAAAGCCTCTATATTTAGGTTATCTAGACTACTAAGGGATTTATTAGGATTAGTAAGGAGGTTAATAATAGTAAGGGGCTTATAGCTAAAGATAAGCTTATTAGGGGATTAGTTAATAGGGGCTAATATAGTGTTATTAAGGTGGTGTTGTAACGCTAGTATTACCAAGACCTATAGGATATCTAGGTTAGTAGCTATATAATATTATAGAGCAATAATTACTATTTAATTCTTCCTTTTAGCTACTCTATCTATTTAGGGGTGGTATACTATAGATATAAGAAGCTTAGCTCCTAATTTATAGAAGAGTAAGGTCTAGAGTTTAGATATAAATTTTAGATTATAATTGCTAATAATTTCCTTAGAGAGACCCTAGTTAGCTAGATATAGCCCTTTAAGAAGGAGTCCTACCTAGATTTTAGTAGTATATAACTTATGCCCTAGGATAAGGATTGTTTTCTTACTAAATAAATAATTTACTAGGTATAGTAAGTTATAAGTATTGTAGCCTTTTACTGCCTATATAGTATTAGTAGAGCTAACTTCTGGTATATTAGTAATAAAGTTAAGCAAAATATAGTAGAAAGGGACTGGTTTAGTCTATAAAGGCTTTATTTCGCCTAGGGGTCTGGTTTAGAGTACTGCATTTTCCCTACATGTATTGCAGTGTATAATATAGGTGCGAATTTGGCTGCTTATCTGTAGAAAACTAACTGTAGATAGTTCCTTAGCCATCTGCCTAGCGCTAAAATAATAATAATAATAATTATTATTATTATTATTATTATTATTACACTAGATAGGGCTAGTCCCTATTTTCTAGAACCTCGGCTACTTAATTATATAGGAAAAACCCTAGTGCAGGGGGGAAAACCTATATATAACCATAGTAGTGCCGCTGTAGGACCAAGGTGGTTCTAGGCTGGTGCCTATTATATAGAGTATACTGCACAGCTGGTTAGAGAGTGGCTAGTATTACTAGAGAGTATATTTCTAAGGGTAGATCTACTAGTAGTAGTTTAGATAAGAGTTAGTACTAGGTTAGGAGTTATTAAGGTATTGTAATAGTTATTAATAGCTATTAACAGCTATTAATAGCTAGTACTTATTAGCTAATTATTAGCTATTAGTTAGCTAAAGTATTATATAATAAGTTATATAATCTATAGGGCTTATTAACTATAAGAGGGACTTCTCCCCTTACTTCTAACCTCTTTCCTTCTTTTCTTCCTTTAATCTATCTAATAGTAGTAAAAGTAATAAGTATAGTAAGGTTACTAATTATAGTAGAACTACTATAGTATTATATAGTGCTAATATTTAGGTAGAGAGAAGCATTATAATACTACTAAATCTATTAATTATATAAGGGGTAGGTTACTACTATACTACTAACTTATATCTACTACTAACCTATATTTAGCCTATAGATTATTAAAAGTAGCCTTACTTACTATATTTTACTTATAGCTATAATATATATAAGTAGTGCTATAATACTTATAGTATATATCTAATATAGGGCTAGTAGTAGGCTAATACTAACTCTAGTAAAGACTAGGTAGTTGTGTTTTATATATATTAAATAGAAAAAAACTTATATACTAGTAAGTATAGTTTCTCTATAGTATTAGCTTAGTAACTAATTAATTTTATAGCTATAAAAATTAGTACACTATTATAAGTAGGTTAAGTATATTATAAACCTTTAGAATATATATATAGTAGGTAATAAGGTTAATATAAGTCTAGCTTAAAGTTATTATAATACTAACTATTACTAACTTAGTGTAGCTAGGAGTATATAATACTACCTAGAAGGAGGTAAAAAGGCTTATTAGGTAATATAGAAGAGGTATAGCCTTCTTAGGGTCTTAGCTTAGTTCTAGAATAGTGTTTAAGAATAAGCTGCTTTATTATATATATTAGTTAGCTAATACTTTTAATAAATTTATTAATGCCTATAAAGATATATATAACCTTAAGCTAGTAGTAAAGTAGATATAGTATAGTAGCTAGTTAATAGGGGTAGCTTTAGTAAGTAGAACTATAATAGATATAGAGGATAAGAGGAAGGGTAAGGAGAAGGAAAAGGGGGAGGGGAAGAGAGGTAAGGAGGCTATATAGTATAAGTATAGTAGGTTAGGTAGGGTAGTATATCTATCTTAAATTAAATTTTAGATGCCTATTATAGATTTATTATAGTAATAGTATAGTAAAGGCCTAGGGCTACTATATACCTTATCCTTATCTACCTTCTATTATTATTATAAGTAGTATATAAGATAAAATTAAGTAAGACAGCTAGTATAAATAAGCTACCTAATAATAGCTATAGCTAGTATATTACTATTAGTAGCTAAGTAGATATTATATTAGTTATATAGTAGGGTTAAGCTAATGTTAATTAGTTATAAGTAGTTATATTCCTTATAGCTTAAAAGGATATAGTAGTAGTCCTTATTACCTCTCTAGTAGTAGTATACTAATAAATCTATATTAGATATATAGTAGTAGTATAAAAATAAGTTAAGCCCTATCTTTTCTATATATATTTAGATAAGGATAGAGGATTTATACTTATTAAGGCTATTATATAGCCTAATAAATTTAGCTATAGAGGTAAAGGATAGTTTATACTCTGCTGCTATAGGGTTAGGGTAGTTATACTATATATTAGTAGTAGTATAGTTTTAATGCTATCTATCTTTCTATTCTAGAGTAAGGGCTTTTATTAGGGCTGGTTTATAGGGGTTAGTATATAGTTAGATTAATAGTAGGATGTATTCTAGGTGGGTTGCTAATAGTCTGCCTTATCTATAGATAGGGTAGTAGTAGAGGTGGTTTATAACTATAGTATAAGTATTTTATATCCTATTAGCTATACTATTACTATTAATTCTATTATAGAATCTATAGAAGATAGAGTTAAGGAATAGGTTAAGAGAGGGAATAGCTACTTTAGTTTTAAAAAGGGACTATAGTATAGCCTTAAAAGCACTAGTAATTAAGCGTAAGTATTTATTTTATTTAGTAATAAAGGTATAGGCTATACCTTATACTTTACTATTAATAGTTATAGGGATATAGTATATACCTATACTATAAGTAATAGTACTTTATACTATCTATATATAGAGAAGCTAGGTATTATAGATAGTACAGCCCTAAGTTAATACTAATAGCACTATAAGCGTAAGTTATTACTATACTAATTTCTTTACAACTTTATATTAGTGTTTCTTCTAGGTTAACTTCTAGTAGATCTAGACTCCTAGAAACTAAGAAGCTTAGATTAGTTATATTATAATAGTCCCTAGTTAAACTAGCATTATATCTACTGCTTAGTAGTATGTAAAGTATATTAGCTTACTCTTAGCTAGATTAAAGAAAAGCCCTACTTCCCTTAATTAGGTTTAGTATATATTCTATATAGATTTAAGGCTAAGCTAGGTCTCTTCTAATATATTACTATAGGTAAGGAGGTTAGTATTATTAGAGAAGCCTAGGACTAGTATAGTATAGGCTTTATAAAGCTTAGTATAGAGGGAAGCAATATATAGGAGGAAGAGGATTAGTAAGATTAGAGACCCCTATAGTACCCTAGTAGGAATAGGTAGGGCTTCTATTATCTTATTATTAAAGAAGATTCTAGTAGTTCTCTTAGTAGTAAAGGCGTAGGTCTATACTATAATCTACATAGAGATGCCTATATTAAGGAGGATATATATAAGGCACTAGTAGTAGATAGTGTTAAAGGCTGCTAATATATCTAGTTATAGTAGTAATATAGTTCTACTATAGTGCTAGGCTACTCTTATAGATTTAATAAGTATACTAATTATAACCTTAGTAGACTAGTTTATATAGTTACCTATCTATAGGTTAGAGAGGGCATTCCCCTCTTTAGCTATAAGGGTTAGCTATACTACTACTATAGCTTTAAGTATCTTTTCTACTATACTAAAGAGGAAGATAGAGCACTATACTTCTACTTACTATTACTCTTCTAGGGTTTTACCTAGCTTATAGAGAACTATTACTTTAGCTATTTAAAATAATAATAGGTAGTAACTAACTTAGTAGTATATATTTAGTAGATAGGCTAGTGCTTATACTAGGGGTTAGCTATATACTTTAAGAAACCCTACTAGTAGCTTATTAAAGCTAATAGCCTTTTAGCTAGTAAGTCCTTTAATAATTCTATAGATTTTATTAGTATTAAAGTATTAGTCTTATAGGAATACTATAGTATTAAGATAGTGGTTAAGATTAAGAAGGAGGTTATCTATATATATATTTAATATAGGAAAGAATTATATAGCTAAGAGGGCTATTTTATTCCTATAGATAGTAGTAACTCTAATAAAGGGGCTAGTACTTTATAGTAGATTAGGGAGGCGCTACTATTCTAGTAGAAGACTACTCTAAAGCTATACCTATTTTTCTAGCTTCTATAGGCTTTTACTATAGGTGTTAGCTTTTTATATAGCTATACACTAGGCACTATAGTATTTATTATTTATAACCTAGGTCTAGTTCTATTCTGCCTTAGTAGTAAGTTACTAGTTTTCCTCTATCCTAGAGGTTTGCTAATAGCACTAGGTATATTAGGTGTCTTTAACTACTATTTTAATATAGTTGTTCTACTAGGGGTTTAGTTTAGAACTACTATAGGGCCTATAGGGTACTACTATTTCTACTATAATATAGAGCTTACTTATAATCTATCTAGTATAGTCTTCTATTTCTTAAGGGTTATATAGTAAAGGGCTTATAGTATTATAGTAGAACTATACTACTACCTTAGCCTTAATTAAGTTATTTTTTATTAGTAACTATTTAAAGGTATAGAGGTAGTTACTTAATAGTCTCTTAGTAGTTCTAATTTATATAAGCTATAGTATATAGTTAGAGCTAGAAATAGTAAGGCCTTCTAGGAATTCTATATATATATCTTAGATAGCCTAGGCGTAGTTAATAGTACTATTATATTTGCCCTAAGAGTGCTATATTACCTTACTAAAGGGTGTGGCTAGGCTAAGTTACTACTATATTATTATTATTAGAAGAAGGTTACTTCCTACTAATATATAACTAAATTAATCCTAGAGTAGATAATATTAGTTAAAGTCTCCTATAAATACACTATAGGGGTAAGGTAGTGCTACTACTAGTCTAGTAAGGGGGGTAGTTTAGTTTAGTTTATAGTTAGGGGAATAAATTAAGTATATTTTAATGCCTTATATTATAATAGAGCACTAATTATTACCCTCCTATATTAACTATAATTTAATGCTAAGTTAGTAATTAATATATATAGCTATATGCCTATCCTATACTACTAGTTAGAAGCAGCTAAGACTAGGGTTTAGGGGGTAGCTATTAATTATACTAGGTTCTTAGAGTGCTATTACATTAGTACTAGGTTAGCTTTATAGTGCTAAATATATAAGATAGATTTACTTCTATATGTTCTAGTATATAACCTTAATTATATACTATTAGATAGTCTACTAAATATAGCTTAGCTTAGATAGTGCTACTATAGGGCTAGGTAGTAGGTTAAGGTAGGCTACTATTAGTCCTTTTATATAGGAAGTTAGCTCTATAGAAAGGTCTAATCTATATATATAAGGTCTACTAACTTACTTCTAAGGCAATGCCTTATATAATAGTATATTACTTATAGTATAGCGCCTATTTAGATTATAGACTATAGTCTAGCCCTTACTAGTATCTACTAATAGTTTAGTAAATACCTAGAGCTATATTAGGTATGCTACTCTTATATAGTTCTAGTATTTATTAGTAATATTATAGAATCTAGACTAGGCTAGATGTAAACCTATATAGTTAATATATTACTTCTAAACTATTTCTATTAGTGTAGGATAGGATTATTCCCCTTACTTATAGTAGCTAGTATTATATTAGCTATAGTATAGTAGTGCCTTATAGTAGGTAATAATATAACTAAATTTAAAGTAGTTATAGTATTAGTAGGGATATAGAGCATTATTATATAGTTTAGCTTTAAAGATTTTAGCTTTATATATAATACTAGTATAGTAGAGCTAGTTTACTGCCTTTACTCTATTAACTCTAATAATAAGTAGTAATCTTAATATAGTACTATATTATTTCTATACTACTATCTAGACTAGCCTTAGGCTATTAGCTATAATAATATCCCTTAGGATATCTTCTATAGCTTAGTTCTAAGAGTAGTGTATAGGGAATCCCTTAATAATAATACTAAATATATATTAGTTAAGGGTTATATCTAGGCTAAAGGTAGTATAGACCTAGGTTCTATCTTCTATATAAGGTTTTACTATATTATAGAATATAATAACTATATTACTATTATAGAGGCGCCTTACTACTACTACTATTTTAGTGCTAGTAGTCCTATTAACTACTATAATAATATCTAGAGGAGAGTAGTCTTTAATAAGGTCTATAATAGATATACCTTTTATAATAACTTTATAGTATATCTATAGTAGTATTATAATAGTTATTAGTTAGATTAGTAGATAGAAGGCTAGGGGGCCTCTAGCTATAACTCTAGCTTATATTAGGGCTAGTATAGTATTTTTTTTAAAAGCTTTTTTAACTATGTTTTTAACTATTTATTTAAGTTATTAGGGTGTAGTAAGGATTATTTAGGTAGTAGTAGTAGGTATAATATTCTTACATTAGGCGTGTATTAATACTATATTGTTGTGATGGACTCGAGCTGATGGCTCGGGTCCTTAGTAAGAGAAGAAGGGGAAGAGAGTGGGGGACAACAGGCATAGGAGGGGCTACCTATCGGATACTCTTCGGCATAGGTTGGGACAAGAAGCGACAACTCTTAGGGCACGCTTAGGGCTCAACTAGCAATCCCACAGAGTACATATAGGATACAGATAGGCTGCCAGAGAAAAGAGCCTCTCTTCTCTTCTTTATGGTTAATAATAACTCTATAAATGCTAGATAGTAGTTGCTCTCTAGGCTAGTCTATAACAATTATTAACCATCACCTTAAAGAACGAAACGGAACCAATAGAATAACAATAGGGAAACCTAATAACAATGCAATGGACCAATCAGGTAATCAGGAGGAACTTAAGTTCCTCTGTGTAATAATCTATAAGTAGGAAAGGCAACTTACAGAATTGCAATACTACGCGAATACCACAGAGGCCGCGGCCCACAATACAACAACGATAGGGCCCCATATAGAACGCTCCCTACATAAGCCCCTCCCAATAGGGAGCCCCTATAACAGCAATAGGGCCTCCTTCTAGGCTTAGCAAAACCTTATATCTTATAAGCTGCAGGCAGACTCCAACTTTATTAGTAGCAACCATAACAAATGGTTCCTTATATACTAGAATCTTAGCCCTAAGATACAGGCCTAGGTAGCCCCCTACTTTAAGCTAGGGTACACCCTTAACTATAGCCCTATAGCCTTTCTAGGATACCTAGATAGTATGTTTACAGATCTATATAGGGAGGAATATGCAGTCTCTAAGCTTAATCAGCTTAAACAGCGCAATAACAAACAATTCACCAATTTCTACGTTCATTTTAAACAGAAGTTAGTGCTAGCAGAAGGCATAGGGTAGGCAAATACTATTAAACTCTCACAACTCTGCACAGCGCTTAATAAAAAGATGCGTAACTTCTGTATTAAGCGCAACATCCCCTACAATAACTATTAGGGGGCGGTTAAGCAATACCTCTGCATTGCCTTAAATATTAACTCCTACTACCTTAAAGAATGCGTTAAGTCGCAACGCCACTGACCTAACACTCGCGACCACAATAGCAACACAGAGATAGGTGGCATTAACACTGCTGGCTTCTAGAAAGCTCCACAACGCCCCTAGGACACTATAAAGGGGACACAACCCTCCCAGCCTAATACCACTAAGACTGCTACATAGGCCTCCTAGGTTACCTAAGCAGTTCTTAACCAGCGTTGCAATGCTAGCTAGTGTCTCCACTACAGCACTAATAGGCACCTTATTTAGCAGTACAACCTCCTCCCTATAAAACCACCTTCCTCTACAATAGATATAAGAGCCTATAGCACTTCCCTTAATAAATCTATAGAGGAGATATTGGATACTAAGTTAAAAAAAGAGGATCCTATTGCTTAAGTCTTAGCAATAGGCAAACTAGTGCTGTAAAGCGCTCTACTACCACTACTTTTAGATTAGATAAGGACCAATATCTAGATATAGAAAATCACATAGAAGACCCCCTATTCCTTATACTACTCCTATATAATAGAACCTTATTTCTACAAGCCTAAGTTAATAGTAGTTGTAATAGCTTTGCAGCTATAAGTAAATAACTAGCGCAGCAACTCCGCCTACCCTACATTGCCCTACTACACGCTTACAGCCTTACTATAGCCTTAGAGGAGCCCCTAGGGTTCTGGGCAAAGTCTACAACACATCCGCGCATTACCTATCTCATCCGCTTTTAGGCCAATATTAATAGGTGGGAGTTCCCTATAGTTGCCTACGTAATCCTAGGCCTCTTACGCAACTATATTCTTAGGGCCCTCTAGCTAGCCTAAAACAAAATCGAACTTTACGTATCTTAACGCTCCCTTATAGTAGGGACACATAAAGGACTTGTTATTAAGGCCTCTAATAGTTGGCACTTAGACAACCCTACTATATTGATATTAGGCTCTGTATACGCCGGCTTAGCTTAACAAGCACACCAGGGACATCCTTCTATCCGTCTCATCGGCACCAGCCTCTGCGAGATTAACATAGCCCTTGCGGATATAGCAAGACTCCCCTTAACAGACAAACCAGAAACCACAGCTTGCCTACCACCTAAACTAGCAGACTTTACAGACCTCTTTAGTAAGGATTACGCTACTATACTACCCCCTTATAAGAGCAGCTCTAATTACTACATTCAACTCCAGAAGAATCTAAATGGCTCCCTCCTAGAATTACTATAGGCACCGCTGTACAACATACTACATAATCAACTTCTTAAAATATAGAAGCAGATTATAGACCTAATAGACAAAGGTTAGATTTACGCTTCTTCCTCTTTAGCAGCCGCCCCTATCTTATTAGTAAAGAAAGTAGGGGGTAATTAGCAGTTCTATGTTAATTACCACGCCCTTAACAAGGTTACTAACTAGGATTAATACCCTCTTCCCCTAGTTAAGGAGACCCTACACTCCCTTATAAGGGCGCATTAGTTTACAAAGTTAGACGTTAAGGCAGCTTTCCACTGCCTTAGAGTAGCTAAAGGGGACAAACACCTTACGGCGTTCCGGACACGTTTTAGGCTATTTAAATAGTTAGTATACCCCTTTGGATTGGCTGGCGCGCCAGCCACCTTCTAATAATACATTAACAGCATGCTTAGCAACGCCCTAGGGACATACGCTACAGCATACCTAGACAACGTCCTGATCTACTTAGGGGGTAGCCGCAAAGACTATATACAGTATACCTAATAGATCCTTACTTAGCTACAATAGGCAGGCCTATACCTTAATCTAGATAAGTGTGCTTTTAGCATTAAAGAAGTTAAGTACCTTAGGTTTATTGTCTATGTAGGGCGAGAAATACGCCTAGACCTAGATAAAGTAGCGGCAATACAAGACTAGGAGGCCCCTTAACATATTTAGGGTGTTAAAGCCTTCCTTAGCTTTACAAACTTCTACTGGGAGTTTATTGCTAACTTCTCGGATATAACGGGGCCCCTTTTAGCTCTTACTAAGAAGGGCGCCCCCTTTGTCTAGTCCAATAAGTGTAAGGCCTTATTCCAACAACTAAAACAGGCTTTTATCTCATACCTAATCCTTGCTTAATAGGACCCTAATAAGGACACAGTTGTTAAAGTAGATACATTAGGCAAAGCTATTAGGGGATGCCTTTCTTAGTATAGCTAGGCAGGAATATTGCATCTAGTAGCATACTACTTAGCTTACTTAACCCTACCTTAACAGAATTATACTATTTATAATAAGAAGCTTCTTAGTATTATTTCCTACCTTAAAGCATAGTCTGCTAAGCTCTATAGCATTGCCTGTCTATTTACTATACTAACCAACCACAAAAACCTAGAATATTTTACTAGTCCCCGTAAGATGTCCGAACGGCAGGCTTACTAGGCTAAGACACTAGTATTATTTAACTTCCACCTTCACTACCAGCCTAGCTCTTAAGCTAATAGACCCAACGCCCTCTCTAGACGCAAGCAGGATAAGTTAGGATAATCCTCTACGCTGCAAAGTTTACTCTAACCTATATTAATAGCATGCCTTATAAGCACTTAGGACCAGAACGTTACCCCTAGAGGGGAGACACTAAATTATAGGGTCTATAACACATCCCACAACACACCTACTAAGAATCCAATAGATCCCCACCCTATTTCTAACACAGCAGAACCATTAGGCTGTGATTTCTTTACTAATACACACCTCTAGGACCTATAGGATTAAGGCATATAGGCTAATACAACCTATAAGGTGAAGCTAGAGGCAGTTAAGCAAGGTGCCTAAAGATTTCCCCCTACAGCAGAGACACGCTAATAGATTAGTAATTATGCCCTTAACGCCTACAGCGCCTTATTGTTTTAGGGTAGACTATAGGCCCCTTAATATAAGCTACTTACTACAATGCTTATCTAATAAGTACACAACTCGCCCCTATTAGGACATCTAGGGAAGAACTCTACCTTCTAAGCACTCTATTAGGATTTCCACTAGGAAGGCATGTCTACTAATGTAGCGCGCTACATCTATAATTGTTATTGTATTAGCGCATAGAAAAGTCAGCGACTACGCTAGGGCCTACTTTAACCAATCCCAGCGCTAGACCAATACTAGTTACAAATCTCTATCAACTTTATAACCAACCTCCTAGCTAAGGGAGCAGAAGACCTACAGTACCTTATAGTTATTACTAACCGCCTCTCTAAGTATATTTAGTTAGAAGCTATAACCACAATGGCGGCTAAGGCGTGTGCATAACGATTCCTTAATTGCTAGTAGCGGTTCCACAGCTTTCCCTAGAGTATTATCTCTAACCAAGGCTTAGATTGGACAGGGGGGTTTTAGTCCGCCCTTTGCTCCCTTATAAATACACAGCAACTTCTCTTAATAGTATATCACCCCTAGACTAATAGGAGAACGGAAAGGGCTAACTAAAAAGTATAGGCTATACTATATATTATTGTTGCATTCTTATAATATAACTAGGCGTTGCACCTGCCCTCCTATTAGTTAGCTCTAAACAACTAGACCTTAACTATTACTAGAATAAGCGCCTTTCGCACCCTACATAGACATAATATAGAACTCATTCAACGCCTAGTAAACGCGCTTAGGAGCTATACATTACCTAAAGGACGCACTGTAAGGTTCCTTAAGACTATTTATAAAGGTATATAATTAGCGCAGGCAGTAATCAACTTTGCCCAACAGCGTTAGCAAGACACCGCTAATTGTTCCTAACGCCTAGTGGAACGGTTCTAACCAGGGGATAAGGTATGGTTGGATCTTTACTACATTAAAACCAAACATCCTAGTTATAAGCTAGACTAGGTAATGGCTAAATACACTATCTTAGAGGCTCCTACCCCTCTTACAGTCCAACTAGACGTCCCCCTAGGAATCCACCTAGTATTCCACGTTAATCTCATTAAACACGCAGTATACAACCCACTTCCCTCCTAGGTAGTGCGCAATTATTACCTAGGCCCTCTCCCTAATACTTCCTTGCTAAAGGCATCTAAGTTTGCTGTGTAGGAAATCCTAGGCGCTAAGAATGTAAGGGGATAGGGTAACTAATAAAATGTCCTAGTAAAATAGGTAGGGTATAAAAAGCTAATATAGGAACTACTAGAAAATTTAAAAGGGATAGAGGCTTTAGTATGTTTTAAGTTATAATAGAGGAACGCAAAATTCCACAATAGGCCTGTCTTACGGCTAATGATTTTGGATTTATATCCCCCTTAGAATACTTAGACTATAGTATAGGACTCTACATTAACTTAACTTAGTTCCCCTAACTACTTCTTAGTGTCCTTCTTAATAGTTATTATAGGCGTTCCTAAGGGGAGGAAACAGGGCTGCTAAGGGCGTAAAGGGGTAACTACTAGCCCTACACTAGGGGCACTAATAGAAGCTGCAGGGAGCTTACTAGCTAATAGAGCAGCCTCCTCACAGGTCTATAACTACTAATAAAAGGGAATAAACGCAGCGCAATAGGGGGCTAGAGAGCAAGTAGGCAGGAGGTTGTTGTCTGCAAATAGGTCCTCCGCCACTAGGAGGAACCTCCCAAACAAACACAAGGGGGTTGCCTTTAGGAGGCGATCCTCTATTCGCGTCAACACCCGCGTTGATTAATCAACGTAAGTGACTAAACGCTCTAGTGTAGCTATAAGGGAGGTATGCCTAGGGCTAGGAGATAGGATAATAGGGGCGGTAGATAGGCAAGGCGCTATATAAGTAGGCGCAGGGGGGGCAACAATAGGCATAGAGTAATGCACAACAATAGACTAGGAGGGGGCGTTAAGGGCGTTTAGTGCAGCCCTATAGCCGGCTAGGTTGCTTAGGGGAGCATAGCTGTTGGCTACCTCTACTACAGTAGGGGAGGCTATAGCAGCGTTAACCAGCATAATAAAGCGCTTACTAAGCTCCTTAAATTTAGAAATAAGGACCACTACTATAGTCCTCTAAGTCTCCTTAGAGTACTAATAGGGGGTTTTAATAGCCTGCCCCTTAAGGATTGCTGCTATAATCTTATATATAAGTTGTTATAGGAAGGGGTCAGCAGCAAACAAGTGGTAGGCCTATATACAACGTCGTTTCTTATAGCAATAGGGCCAACAGGCCTTGCGGCTAATAATACAGCACCTAAAGGTGCCATTCCTAGCTGCGTATAGTAAACATAAGAGGCACTATAGCTATATTTGCCAATAAAGCTGGAAACGCTCATCGCTAGAGTCACCTTCTATCTTATAGCATCTAAGGATACGCAAGGGGTTACGGCAGGGGCGCCGACCTCCCCTAGGGGCACTAGCGGCTGTAGACATAATACTATATAACTCCCTATTATTAGCTAGCGGGCAGCAAGAGGTAGGCAATATAAATACTACACAACTTACATAGGGCAACTAAGTAGAATATATTAATAGGAGCAATAAACAGTAAAGGGAGGTTAATCTTTGTTGTTAAAGGGATAAGTAGGTAACGGAGGGTAACTAGAAATGCAGTTAGTTAATCCTAAATAGGATACAAAGCGAACGCCTAGGGGTGTGAATACACACTAGAAGACAAGCATAAGGATTGCAGCAAGGAAATCAATACATAAGGTAGAGGGATTTTTTTAAAACTAAGGATAGCGTAACAAGAGGGAGACACAACACAATAAGGAAGTTATAAGAAGTAAGATTAAAAGGGGGGGAGACACCTCTTATATATACCCTAGAGGATAGGGGTGATCTAGGCGAAAGCAGGGTAGCAATAAAGCAAACCTTAATAGGCATTGTTGTTATAATCTATAATAACTTAACAGTGTTACAACACTACTAAGGGGTTGCCCATAAGGGTGCTAGACACACGCGCATCACAACAAACAGCAAACCTTAATAGGTATTGTTGTTATAACCTATAATAGCTTAATAGTGTTACGTCACTGCCGAGGGGTTGCCTACAAGGGTGCCAGACACATGCACATTATAATAAACACGCAACCAGACCCACACCACTCAGCACACAGACCCACCGCACAACCGTACCTACATATAACACTACAACAATAACCACAGAGTGTAATAATTCCTAAGAAGGGGGCTATGTAATGGACTTAAGCTAATAGCTTAGGTCCTTAGTAAGAGAAGAAGGGGAAGAGAGTAGGGGACAATAGGCATAGGAGGGGCTACCTATTGGATACTCTTTAGCATAGGTTGGGATAAGAAGCAACGACTCTTAGGGCACGCTTAGGGCTCAACTAGCAATCCCATAGAGTACATATAGGATACAGATAGGCTGCCAGAGGAAAGAGCCTCTCTTCTCTTCTTTATGGTTAATAATAACTCTATGAACGCTAGATAGCAGTCGCTCTCTAGGCCAGTCCATAACAATTGTCTATATAGAGGATAATGTTCTACACACTCTTTAGTATAGACACTAGTACTATTCTAGCTAATTTATTATATTTAAGCTTTAAATAGTCTAGGATTAGATTATATAGTAGTAGTAAAGTAGTAACTATATAGGTTAATAATATAAACCTACCTCTACTAGTAAGGGGGTAATAGCAACTTTAGATAAGTCTACTATAATAGCTACTATTAATATCTATTAGAATCCCTACGCCTACTACGTCTATGCTTTAGCTTTAATACACTATTAAAGGATAGGGTAAATAGATAAGGCAATTCTTTTGCAAATGTTTTTAGGTTTTTTAGAGTCAATTCCGCGTCGCTACCGCGGTGCAGACGAAATCGCGAAGTTTTTTTTGCTAAAATAATAATAGTTATTATAAGTAAGTTAAAGTAGGGTTTTAACACAGCTCTAAGGGATGTATAGCCTTTAGCAGCCTTTAGCATCTTAGTAGTAGAGTAGCCTATTATCCCTAAGGTCCTACCTATAGAGTAGGATTCTAGGTTAATTTCTATTAGTGCATTACTACTTCTCCTAATAGGCATTTATTCTATTAATAATCTAGCTATATTTTATATTATATAGGTATCCGGCAATAATAGAGCTTTTTATCTCATTATTAATGATTATAGTTGCTAAGAAGTCTTTCCTAAAATACATATACACATTAAGCTTATTAAAGTGGCTATAATCTACTACCTTATGGTAGCTAATGTTAACTAGTAACTAAAAGAGTGCATTAGGGACTACGTTTAGCATACTAGGTATATAAATTACTTAGAGTTTAAATTACAATAAGTAATTAGTAACCTTTACTAATTTAAGATTAGCCTTATTAAGGTCTATTATAGTAAGTAAGGTATACTAAATTATACTCTTTGCTAGAGAGTAGTCTATAATAATATTTACTAGTTAGAAATTTAACTACACTATTTTTTATAGCTTATGCATTCCCTAGGTAATTACTATAATCTCTACTTCTATAGAGCTATATTACTTTTTAACTATAGATATTAGCTTAGAGAGGAATAAGATAGGTTATAGCTAGTTACTACTAATATCCTTTCTAGGAATACTTTCTCTATCCTAATTAATACCTAGTTAGAAAGTATATAGGCTAAAACCTTCCTTATATATATTAATCTTAAAAAAGAGGGGTTGCTTAGGGTTGTAATGCTATAAAAGGACCTTAGTATATAATAGATTCCTAATAGCTTTAAAAGAGGCGATTTTCTGCTCTAATAGGGTAAATTTTGCCTATTCAGCTACGTATTTCTACATTTACTTAGATACTCTAATTAGCAATTTATTCTTTATATAGAGCTCCTAAAGTAAGGCTATCTTCCTCTTCTATAGAGGTTTAATATAAATATTATACTAAGGAATGCTAGCTTAGAGGAATCCTACTATACTAATAAAGGTTTTAAATATTAAGAGTATTATTAGCATCTATAAGTTCTTAAATGCCTTAATCTAATTACTAGTATTAGTAATGCCTTCTATATTAATAATAAATCCTAATAGTTAAAAAGAGGAATACCTAATAAACAATTTCTTTACTATAATATAAAGTTGGCATTTTTTAAGGATCTAAAATATAACTTTAAGGTACTATAGGTATTTATTAAGAGTGTCTAAGAAGATAGTAATATTATTAATATAGATATAAATAAATACCCTATAGTTATAGAATTCTTTATCTATAAATTATTATATATATATAGAGGAGTTCTTAAAACCCTAAATAGCTATATATAATACTTTAATTCCTCTTTTAGAGATAATAGCTATTTAATTATAGTATTCTTACTATACTAGGAGCTAGTTAAAGAAACTAAATGTATTAAGGAGGGATATCTATTTTTTACTATAGGCATCCCCTATAATATTGCTTTAGTCTAGTAGTAGGTAGACATTTAGGATAGTAATACTATTAATAGGCCTTATATTAATTACTACTTATCCTTTATATTCTTTTTCTATATCTCTTTATATAAGAAAGCTAAGGCATAGGTATAGTGCCTTTTCTTTACCTTCTAGGTATAATACCTTTCTAGCCTTATATTTTTTATTAAAGATTTTATAGAATTTCTTAAAATCTTTATAGCTAAGGTTATACACCTATAGTAGTTTAAGCTAATTTTACTATCTATCTATAAAGTTAATTTTTATCTACTCTTCTTTAGGTATAGGCACTATACCTCTATTATAGTATATATTATATTTATTAGTAAGGTCTACTAACTTCTTAGCTACTATAGGGTTAAGGTTTATAACTTTAATATTAAACTTATTTAAGATAAAGGGAACTTTATCTAAATAAGAGATTCTATATAATAGGATTACCCTATTAACTACTTTTAGGTCTAGGTTATTAATAATTTCCCCTACTTTATAGGTTTTAGTAATAGAAAAGGCATATCCTATTTTTTATCTCCCTTTGTAGAACTAAGGAATATTAATATTCTTACTATAAAATTTAGAATATTTGTAGATATTTACTATAGTATAGTAGGAGTTAACTATAGCTATTCCTTCTAAGTAGCCTAATTACTAGTTTAGCTGTATGTAGAGTATATAATTTAAGTAGTTATATATAGGGAGGGTCTTGTTCTAGCCCTTCTTAAGTATAGTATTAAAAATCTAGTGGTTTTGTAATATAAAGTAGTATATATTTATATTCTCTAGGTCCTTAAGGTTCTTTTAGTATACTTATACTTCCTCTATATAGTATAGTAGGATTATTATATTATTTACTATAGTAACCCTTTATATAGGGATAAGCTAAGGAGGGTAGAAGATTTAGCCTAGAGTAGTTATATTATAAACTAAGTAGAAAACCACTCTTAGCTTAATAAAATTAATCTTAATACTATAGTTATATATAAAATCTATTCTAATTAGCATTTTTAGAGTAAGTTTCTCTATTATATCTATAGTTACTATAAAGTAGCCTAATACTAACTTACCCCTAGCTTTACCTCTAATATAAAAGTTAAAGGTAGCTATTTTAGTAATATAAAAAGAGGAATTTACCCTATTTATAGATTTTAGTTGCTAGGTGCCCTATATTATATTATAGCTATACTATTTAAGCTATTCTTTATTAACTAGAATAAATAAAGTGCTAGTGTCTAGGTAAATTTTATAGTCTATATCTTAGTTATTAAAGTAAAGATTTATCTTAAGGTATATTATTATTTTTATCTTACTAAAGATTTCTACTTAGTAAGGGTAAAAGACTACTTTAATTACTTAGCTATTAACTAAGCCTCTAGATATAGTAATACCTTTTATCTAATCTATTCCTACTATATAGAATAGTTTAATATAGAAGGCATTACTAAAGTTAGATTCTTCCTTATTACTATTATCTTTAATAACGCCTTTTTTAATAATATAGTATCTAGATGTAGTAAGGTAGGCTTCCTTAGCTTTAGCATCTAAGTTATTAATAACCATAATATAATTAGTGCTATTACTATTTCTTAGAGCCTATTTCTTATAATAGTGCTTATTATACCTAAAAGGCTATAGTAGGGGCAACTTAAAATAGGTTCTGCGCCCCTCTTTATACTATTTTAGAGTATTAGTTATCTTTTTGCTAGAGTCTATATTATTTTTAGTCCTCTCTTTATTATCCCTATTCTACTATAGTTCTTAGCAGTAGCCTTTATATAGGTAGCTTTAGTTTCTAGAAAAGGGGCAGAAATATTCTTACTAAGGAGGGTTTTTATTACTTTATTCCCTATCTAAGTATTATTGCCTATTAGGGCTATAAGGGTTGTAGTAGTAACTAGAGTACTCTTACTAGTAAGGGCTTCTACTATACTTCTACTAATCTTAATAGTATAGTTATTAGTTCTAGTATACTTCTACGCCTATATCTATAGGGTCCCTATTCTTAGATTCTAATTTATTAGCTACTATATAGGTAGTTATAGAATCCTTACCCTAATTAGCTTATTAGTGGTTTTTTCTTTTAAGGAGGAAATCCCTAAGGTTGCGTTTTTTCCTATTAATAAGTTTAATATAGGTATTATAGTAGTCTATTTCTATAGGGGTTAGGCAAATTTGCCTAAGTTTAGAATATAGCTTATAGTAAAGATAAACTAATAGCTAGAAATTACTAGATTTACTATTTGCCTAAGTGTAGTAGAATACCTTTACTATAAAGTTATATAAGAATGCATTAGTAAGGACGTCTTCTTAGGAAAATTTAGCTTAGTTAAGCTATACTATAGCGTCTTAAACCTAGATACTAAATTCCTTCTAAATAGTAGTAAATATTATATCTAGATTATAGAAAATAGTAATCTTCTCTTTATTATTAAGGTACTAGTAGTACTATATTAGAGTAGCACTATAGAAAAGATACTATATCTAGTATAGAATTTAGTCTTATTAGCTAGGCCCTATATAATTAAAGTAATTCTTAACTAATTAGATCTATAGGTCTATATCTATAAAGACTACTATTTTACCTTTATACTTAATAGCTATACTATTAATATCCTTAGGGTTTATTTTAGGGTCTAGGTATTTAATATCCCTAATCTTCTAGAAGAAGTCTACTAATTTATTAATAAGGATTGTAACTTAGCCTATATTTACTGGTTTATAGACTAGGTCTCTATTCTAAAAGTATTCTACTATAAAAGGTATATATTCTATACTTTAAGTAGCTAGGGGCTTAGTTATACCTTCTTTATAGTAAATAGTAGAGTAGGTATTAGCCTAAAGGTAGTTAGCTTAGCTATAGGGGTAATCTATCCTATATATACTAAGTTCTATATACCTTATTAGGGCTGCTTTAGCGCCTTAAAATCTAAAGGATACTATAAGTTATTTTATATCTATTATAGAGGTCTATCTAATAAGTATTATAGGTTATAGCCTAGACTTAGGTAGCTACTACTAAAATTCTACTAAAAGAAGTGCTATTTAATTAGTAGCTAGCTCTAAAGCTAGGATAGAGTAGGTTCTTATCTCTAAGTAGTATATAGCCTTATTAAGGTTATCTTATATAGAGTAATAGATATTATTAAGGGTAATCTCCTACTGCTCTCTTATATTAAGTAATATTTACTTAATTTTACTAAATATACTAGACTCCTATTATCTATAGTAGTTATTATTATAAGAATAGGGGAATTTCCTTTTCTTATAGTAAGGTGCTTCCTTCTCTATTTAATTAAAGCCTATAGAGCTTATAGAAGTAATAGAGAGGGCCTTAAACTTATTATATATAGTATAATAGTAGATTAGAATTCTAAGGGGTGTTTCCCTTTAGAAGATAGTACTATAGTAGTTACCTTTCTAGAAAGAGAAGTTATTATCCTCTATAGGGAGTAAGGTAAGATTTAGGGTCTTTAGTAGTTTCCTCTCCCTTAGACTAGAGTTCTCTTCTATAGAGGGATTTTCTTAAGGTATACTAAAGGTTTCTATATTATTATCTATCTCTAGTAGTATAGTACTATCTTTAATAGATACTAACTTTATCTCTTTAAGGTCCTTAATAAGGTTAAAAAGTCTATTCTTCTAGGTAATATAGATAATACCTTTTATATTTTACTACTTAGCGCTTACTATAATAAGATCTATAGGATTCTAGTAGGATAGTCTTTTAATAACTATAGGTTCTACTTAGAGTTAAAATTTACTATTAATATACTAATATCTAGTAAGGAAGCAGAGGTTTTCTATATTCTTAGGAGATATAAGTAGTCTTCCCCTATTTCTATACTTAGGGAATTCTTAGTAAAAGGCCTAGAGATAGTATATAAGATATATTTAGTTTTCTAATATTAATATAAGGGTTAGGGATTTAGAACTAATAGTTTAAGTTTATTAGTTATTTAGGGTTATTAGTATAGAAATAGTTGCCTCTTTATATAGTAGTAGATATATAAAAGAAATAGTAATTACTACTAGTTATTATATACTAAAGCTGCTGTATTATTAGCTCTAGTTAATATATAACTTAGGGGTATCTGCGTATATATTAAGATATATTATAAAAGGGTAGAAGTCTATAGAGTCTATTAAGACCTTATTATAAAAGAAGGAGAATATACTAGTGTATAATTGTAAGGCAGTTAAGTGTATAAGTAAAGTAATAAGTAATAAGGTATAATTGATTAAGTTCTTCTCCTTCTATAAGTTAGGGAAACCCCCTTTTATAGGGATATCCCCCACTGGGTGTAGGGGGCCTCCCTAAACTGGAGGTTCCCAGTTGGGACTGTAACATAGCCTATGTTTATTAGCTTATAGACTAGATCTCTATTTTAAAGATATTCTACTATAGAAGATATATATTCTATACCTTAAGTAACTAATAGCTTAGTTATATATTCCCTATAGTATATAGTAATATAGGTATTATTCTAGGATTAGTTAGCTTAGGCATAGGGCTATTCTATTCTTTATGTACTAAGTTCTATATACCTTATAGGAATGTTTTTAGTATCTTATAATCTAAAAGATATAGTAAGTTATTTTATATTTATTATAAAGATCTACTTAGTAAGTACTATAGATTATAGCTTAAACTTAGATAATTACTATTAAAATTCTACTAAAAAGGGCGCTATTTAGTTAGTAGCTAGTTTTAGTATTAGGATAGAGTAGGTCCTTATCTCTAAGTAGTATATAGCCTTATTAAGATTATTTTATATAAAGCAATAGATATTATTAAAGGTAATTTCCTACTATTCTCGTATATTAAGTTATATCTACTTAATTTTATTAAATATACTAGCCTTCTATTATTGTGTGAGTGGCGACGCGGCCTGTGATGCCAGGCGCGGACGAGTCAGGACGGGCACGAAAAGGGTATAAAAGGGGCATCTGCGCCCATATAGCTTAGAACGCATCATACATGGCATCAGAGATTAATTAAGAATGAGAATTCGGACTAGAATTGTAGTGATCGTTATGCGGAATTAAGAGGAACTTATACACAGAGAAGCTGTATACACGTTCTTAGTAACCACAACTATAATATAAGATTCTAAGCGATATAAGGCATAATAACTAGGATTAGGTAATATATATTATTTAATTATAAGAGACTTAGAATAACTATAGAAAACCTATTACCTAAGCATCTAAGGCTATAATATAAGAAAACTACTATATTAGAAGCTATTTATAAGAGACAGCCTCTTATTAATATCCTAATATCTTTAACTAATAATAAGGTTCTAGTTAAAGATACTATTTAATTATTAATATAAAGCATTAGATATATAGCTTTTATTACTTTAGCATCCTAATTTATAAATATTAGAAGATTGTTATATTAGTAATACCTAAAAGGGAATAGTATTAGTTAAGATTGCGATATTACGATATTTTTAACTAATAATAGGGTTTTGGTTAAAGATACCATTTAATTACATAAATCAGGACTAAGGACCGAGGAGACTTTCCCTTTTGGAGCCCTTCTTTGCAGTCTGGGTTTTCCTATGCGGATGGGGGCTTCGTCGAATACCTATGAAGCTATTCCGTACTAAGGACCTCTCATCACATTATCTATAGTAGTTATTATTATAGAAATAGGGAAATTTCCTTTTTTTATAATAAGATATAGCCTTCTTTACTTAGCTAAAGCCTATAAAGCTTATAAGAGTAATAAAAAAGGCCTTAAATTTATTATATATAGTATAATAATAGATTATAATTTTAAAGGGTATTTCTCTTTAGAAGATAGTATTATAATAGCTATCTTTTTAGAAAGAAAAGTTATTATTCTTTATAGAAAGTAAGGTAAGATTTAAAGTCTTTAGTAATTCTCTCTCCCTTAGGCTAGAATTCTCTTTTATTAAGGTATTTTCTTAAGGTATACTAAAGGTTTTTATATTATTATTTATCTTTAGTAATATAGTATTATCTTTAATAAATACTATCTTTATCCCCTTAAGGTCTTTAATAAGATTAAAAAGTTTATCTTTCTAAGTAATATAAATAATGCCTTTTATAGTTTATTATTTAGTACTTACTATAATAAGATCTATAGAATTTTTGTGAGGGGTGTAGAACCAGGCGGAGTCAATAGTTAGGCATAGGGTGTATTAAGGAACTAAAGCTTGCTTCTTCTAAGGACTACGCTAGGTGCAGCCCCTTTTGTAGAGTATAGCGTCTAGGGCGTGCACCCTTAGCGTCTCATAAGTAAGAGGGTGGCTAGTTGCTATAGATGCATTAGTCCCGCCATAGTATGGCGGGTATAGGTCTTACGTAAGGTTGTGTGCACTCCGTGCACACACCCAGCGCTTATGTAAGGTTGCACGCATCCCATGCGTGCACCTTACAATTTTAGTAGAATAGTTTTTTTATAATAATAGATTCTACTTAAAGTTAAAGTTTACTATTAATATATTAATATCTAATAAAGAAGTAATGATTTTTTACTTTTTTAGAAGATATAAGTAGTCTTCTTTTATTTTTATAGTTAGGAAATTCTTAATAAAAGGCCTAGAGATAGTTTATAAAGTATATTTAGTTTTCTAATATTAATATAAGGATTAGGAATTTTAAACTAATAGTTTAAGTTTACTAGTTATTTAGGGTTATTAGTATAGAAATAGTTACCTCTTTATATAGCAGTAGGTATATAAAGGAAATAGTAATTACTACTATTTATTATATACTAAAGCTACTATATTATTAGCTTTAGTTAATATATAGCTTAGAGGTATCTATATATATACTAAGATATATTATAAAAAGGTAAAGGTCTATAGAATTTATTAAAACCTTATTATAAAAGGTAGAAGTCTATAGAACCTATTAAGACTTTATTATAAAAGAAGGGGAATATACTAGTGTATAATTATATAGGCAGTTAAGTATATAAGTAAAGTAATATAATATGATTGTTAACGATTGTCTTTTTTCCTCCTATCAGTTAGGGAAACCCTCTTTTATAGGGATATCCCCCACTGGATGTGGGGGGCCTCCCTAAGATAGAGGTTCCCGGTTGGGACTGTAACAATATATAAAACGCTAAGTTAAAAGATCTTATATTTATTTATTTAATAGGATAGGTAAATATTATTAACTTATTAAAAAATTTAAATTACTATACAAAGTATTTAATAATTATCTACTATATTTTATCTAACTTCTTTAAATTCTAATAGTTAATATTAATAAATCTCTAGATTTATTAAGTATACTAAATAACTACTACTAAAGGTTTAGATTCCTTAGTATTATTACCTATTAAGTTTTTTTAGTTTTAAATATATAATAAAGAAATGATTAACGCTAAATGTGTAAATAAGGAAAGAAATTAATCAATTAATAATTTTAGACACTTGAATTAAGGATAATGTTGGTTTTGTTGCATGGTGGTCTATTTTTTTTTTTTTTGACCTGGTGGCAATTGCTACCAATCTGTGACATTTGTGAGTGTTAAAGGAGTTAGTTTCTCTCCTAGCAAGCCCTATGGGGCGACTATAGCTAGGCTAAGAGTATATCACGTGACATGTCTCTACCTGTGCCTCGTTGTCGCCCCACTTATCTAGATGGATTCCACCAATCAGAGCGCGAGGCTCTGAGTTCGAATCCGTGCATCCCAACAATAATAATAAGCTCTATCTTACCTACGTTCGTTAGGTTGTAATACAAAAAGTGGCGCGATGCGTTCACATACTTATGACGCCCCATGTCATGTGACGCTGCTACAGAATAAATTGTGTTTCCCGTTTCCCGCAATTCACCACAGGTAAACATTCTACAATCTATTATTATATCAATTCGCAATGTCACTGTCCTTTATACGCCTTTTGCAACAAGAAGGCCTTCTTAAGAAACCTTCTGAATGGACCAAGCGTTATATTGAGTTATTTTGTTTATTTGAAGAACCTGCTCTTGCCCCTGTGCCCTTAGATGAGGCAATTATAGAAGGCTCTGCTCAATGGTTGCAACAATTTCTTTCACATCCAACTCACAGCTGGAGAGCAAGCTCAATGTTTCGCGTCTTTGCAAAGTTAACAAATACCGACTGGTTGCCTGATATTATAAGGTATGTATAGAATTATGTAATGATTCTATACCAAAGGTAGTCTAATCGAATAATATATAGGTCAGGTATTCGGTTCTATTTTTGCGATCGCAGCATCGAGATATTTGATTGTGTTGTTATATTTGAGAACACAGGTTCCAAATATATAGCCTATTTTGATGGAGATGCAGTAATTTCACGAATTGGGCGTAACAAGATAAAACTTGAAGATAAAACATTACGTCTACATCTACGTATCCTTGCAGTGCTTTTGGCTTTAGCATATTATCAATATGATGAGGAGGAGATTTCTAGGAATACTACTCCTAAATACTGCCGGGTAAGTTTAAGACTATTCCCTATTCTTATAAGCTTTGTACTTAATATTCTAATATACTTATTTATTTATAGTCTCGTGTACTATTTTCCGATCCAGAAGATAAATCACATCTACATCTCTATCTATGTAATGTGCCACAATCATTTATAAAAGCACTGCATTCACCAGCAAAGAAAAAACCAGATAAGAAGTTGAAAATACAACATCTTCTTATCCCATATAAACCAGAGGGAAATTTTACACAGCGTATTCTTAACGTCATACGATCAACTGATTAGACTTGTTGAGTCAGGCAGTGGCAAACAGGAAAAAAAAAAGAGGCCATATTGTTTCTGCTAGAACACTTTGCAGAAGGGTAGGAGGGACGGGAAGACATTCTCAATCATCACTCATGTTGCTATAATTTTACGTCGAAACACTTTTTGTGACGAACCCTTTGCTAGAGCGCCTTTAGTGCATTTAACAATTCACCTCACCCAACAGAGGAAATTCTACAGTGACGAAACTGCGACATGCTCTCGTCGTCAATCGAAAAGTGACAATGTATCTCACGAGCCGACAATATATATAAGTTAGACTTAAAATAGAAAATAGAAATTTAGTCTCTAAGAAACTAGCTTTTATAAAATAACTTGGGGATTAGATAGTGTGTGAGTGGTGACGCGACCTGTGAGGTTAGGCGCGGACGAGTCAGGGCTGGCACAGATAGGTGCGGATGACGAAGATAAATAGGGGCATCCATGCCTAAGTAGATTAGAACGAACATCCATTGCATTGCACATTAATTAAGAACAAGAATTCGGACTAGAATTACAGTAATTGTTATATGGAATTAATAGGAACTTATATATAGAGAAGCTGTATATACATTCCTAGTGACTATTGTTGGTTACACCAAGGTAACCAATTATAACAAAAGCACTAGTGCAAAAGAACGAATGAGGCAATTATGTGATTAGTTTTATTATACATATCTAAGCTAAGAAGGGCGCCCTTTGCAATAAGCTTGCGAAGGTGAGGATGTATATAGCATAGGTTACATAGCCCTACTAGCTATACCTATCTCTATCTATACTTAGTTACTGCCCTACTTATTTGGATAGGTTCTATTAATTAGAGCATAAGGCTCTGAGTTTAATTCTATATATTACAATACTAGCAAATTCTCTTTTTATTAATATGCTATTGTTATGGACTGGCCTTAGATACAACTGTATATAAGCGTTAATAGTATTATTAAAAATCATAGAGAGAAGGGAAAGAGAATTATCCTCTTATCCCTTCCCTACTAATCCTTAAATAGCTATATTCTTATCCTAGTAGTATAATTATAATCTCCCTTAGCATTATTATACCTTCTTTTAGTATATCCTTCTCCCTTCCTTTTATTTAATCCTTTTCTACCTCCTTTAGATAATTAGGTATAGTTCTAGTCTTTAATATACCTTCTTACCCTATAAAAAAAAGAAAATTTCTATCCTTTCCTAACCTTTTACTATAGTTTATCCCTATTAGATTCTTCTTATAACTATTATTTATTATTCTTATTATTATAATTATTCTGCTTTTCCCTAAGGTAAGATATTTATAGGTTCTAGGTTTATTATATGCTTATTGCCCTACCCCCTTTATATTATATAATTAGTATATATTATTCTATATCTCTATAGATTATATTATTAAGATGCTATTATTACATTCTTATAATATAGTATAATTAATTAAAAAGTAAGATATTGTGTGAGTGGCGACGCAGCCTGTGATGCCAGGCGCGGACGAGTTAGGATAGGCACGAAAAAGGTATAAAAAGGGGCATCTGTGTCTATGTAGCTTAGAACATATTATGCATTGCATTATAGATCAATTGAGAATAAGAATTCAGACTGGAATTACAGTAATTACTATATAGAATTAAGAGGAACTTATATATAGAGAAGCTATATATATATTCCTAGTAACCATAACTATAATATAAGATTCTAAGCGATATAAGGCATAATAACTAGGATTAGGTAATGTATACTATTTAATTATAAGAGACTTAGAATAACTATAGGAAACCTATTACTCTAGTATTTAAGGCTATAATATAAGAAAACTACTATATTAGAAGCTATTTATAAGAGACAATCTCTTATTAATATTCTAATATCTTTAACTAATAATAAGGTTCTAGTTAAAGATACTATTTAATTATTAGTATAAAGCATTAGATATATAACTCTTATTGCTTTAGCACCCTAATTTGTAAATATTAGAAGATTGTTATATTAGTAATATCTAAAAGGGAATAGTATTAGTTAGGGTTATAATATTGCAATATCTTTAACTAATAATAAGGTTTTAATTAAAGATACTATTTAATTATATAAATTAGAACTAAGGACTAAAGAAACTTTCCCTTTTAGAGCTCTTCTTTTATAGTCTAGGTTTTCTTATATAGATAGGGGCTTTATTTAATACCTATAAAGCTATTCTATACTAAGGACCTCTTAATATAAATAGGGGCTTTACTAGGGAGTTAATTTAATTATTTATTAACCTAAAGGCACTATTATTGCTATAATAAGAACTATTAGTATAAAAAGCTTAGAGACCCTTTATATACCTAAAAAATAGAATAATAGTAATTAGATAAAGGGCATTATAAAAATAGAATAAACGTTAGAAAAATATAATTTATATAATATAGATTATTTAATTATAGAAAGCGCTTCTATAGGAAGAGTATATACTAGTATAATAACTAGTGTAGTAAAATATAATAAGTTAGAAAAAGGGGGTTCTAGTATATTAGGGACTAAAAAAGAATTTCCTACTAAAGGAAGGTATAAAGTAATAAGTAAGAATAAAGGATTAATTAAGTAGAATACTAAAAACTAAAGGAATAAAGAATATATAGTAAATTTAGCTAGAAAGAGAAAAATACTATAGTAATACTATACTAACTTAGAGAGACTAAAGCTAATTCTATATAAGGGAGACTAACTAGTAACTAGAAATAACACTAGGATCCTTATAGGGGTTACTATTATTAGACTATTCTTTATACTTATAAAAAGCTATCTACTAATAAGTATAGTTAGCCTATAGGTATTTAAAGAGTACTTATTAGCATAAATTATTATAAGAAGCAGAATAAAAAACACTCTCTTTTAAGCTTTTAATTATTTAATTATATAATACTATATCTATATATTAAATACACTTAACTTCCTAAAGGTAAAAAAGGAATTGCCCCTAAAGTAAGTATAAAAAGACACCCTTTTAAGAATACCTAAAATAAGTATTAATCTTAAAGATAATAAGTTAACTATAAGCCCTAAAGAAGAATAGGTTGCTTAAGGCCTATCTAGGGATCTTAAAGCTCCCCTAAAGATATTAGTTATAATAAAGGATAATATTAAGATACTAATAGAGGGACTTAATAAGGAATCTAGGAGATGCAATTATATTACAACCTATAGACTAGCTAACTCCCTATTTAATAGTATAAATGTCTTAGAATACATTATTAATTTTAAATTTAAAATAATAGCTATTAGAATTAATAAAGAGCGCTAGACTAAGCACTTTAAGCATCTAATCTATAAAGAGCTTTAAGAAGATATCTAATCTATAGGAGTAGCCTATAAATAGCTAGAATTTAAGATAATTATTCTATAGTAATTTAAGGTAATAAACTAGGACCTTATTAAGTCTATATATATAATAGCCTTATTAATCTTAATACTAAAAGACCTTAGAAAATAGCTAAAATATAAACTTAGCTATAGTATTATAAAGCTTTAATATTAAAAGTAAACCTAAAAGGCTAGAAAAGTATAATTTCTTAAGAAAACTATATCTTTAGAATACTATTATAGAATATACTCTTTAGATTTATTAATACTTAAAGGCTTAATAAAGATAATTTTCTAGTAACTTTTTATAAAAATCTATAAAAAAAGCTAGATAAGTATATATAAATTAGGCTTAAGATAGAGAATAGGAACTTAGCTTTTAGAAAACTATCCTTTATAAAATAACTTAAGGATTAGATAATTACTAAAGGGAGTTAAGATAATATAAATATAAGGGCCTAAAGAATATACTTTATAGATAACTTAGATATATTTATTTATTATAAAAGGAGTAATTTAATTATAGTAAATATAAAGTATAAAAAGACTACTAAAGAAGTAGATTATATAGATTAAATAGATAACCTTACTTATTTATTAGAGAAGATGTATATATTAGTTATAAAGTAGAGTATAAGTAATATTAATCTACTATACTAATTAGAGGAAAAGTATAAATAAGACTTAATAATTAATTAATTACTATAGATAACTAATATTATATAAGAATAGGAAGTAGTAGATAATTAATTAATTAATAGATAGGAAAGATTACTATATAATTAGTAGTGGTTATAGGGGTATTAAGAATTGTTTTATAATAGGGGGTATAACTAGAGATCTAGTAACTAAGGATATATTAGAATATCTTAGGGCACTTAGTAAGGCTATTTCTACTATAGAGATACTTACTATAGATTCTTTACTTACTAAGTATAAGAAGTAGATAAGGCTAGTAGCTTTTATAACTATATATAGAATAAAAAGATCCTCTTAGTTAGAGAGCATCTAATTACCCTAATATTCTCTAATACTTTTATAGATATAGGAAGCACTATAAGATAAGTAGCTTACTTTTAGGCTTTTATCTTCCCTAAGAGTAAAGTATTTAATAAGCTATAAGCTATTAGAGACTCCTCTATAGGATATCTAAGTAATTAGAAACTAATACTAAAGGAACGTTAAGTTATTAAGTTTATAGCTTTAAAGCTAGAAATATAGAAGCTATAACCTAAGTAGTAAAAAGCATTAGAGGTAGTAAGTATAGTTATAGTAGTTATTGCCTTTTAACTAGAGATTCCTTTAAATGCCCTAAGGAAAGCTGCTAAAGGGTAGGTATTAGTAGTAACTAATTTAATAGATACTAAAATACTATAGAAGTTAACCTATTTAGAAGAAAAACTAAGGAAAATAAAAGAAAAGCTATAAATTAAAGATAAGTTATATAAATTAGTAAAAGCTAACTATTAGGAAATAGACCCTATTTATAAATAGATTTTAGGAACCTTATATAAAGAGATATTTAATAAGAAGATTAGAATATCTATAAGGGACCTCTACTACCTTATACCCTCTTTTACTATAGTAGTCTTTAAAGAGAGTAAAATGCATTCTTAGAGAATTAACAAGATATACTTTTTTAACCCTAGGGTAAAAGATAGAGTAAGCACTAGTATCTATTCTATAAAACCTTAAAAAAGAATGCAAACTAATAACTATAAAGACTATTTAATTAATACTATCTAAAGTATAAGTAATATAATTAAGGATAAGGAAGCCTATAATCTAGCTAAATCTGCAGAACCTAGCTTAATATAACTATATAATATTAATTAAGCTCTTATAGAACTATTATAGGAAAGAATATATAATATAGGGAAAGCTTTTAATTAGAAGCAAGAGATATTCTATATTAACGCCTTAAACATTATTATAGGTAACTTAACTGCTTTAGAGCCCTAATTACTTATTAGCTACCTATAGAAGCTACTATATCTATAAGTCTACTTAGGCAATCTAAAGGGTAACTTACTACCTACTTTAGTAGACAGTAGCTGTTAAAGTCCCAACTAGGAACCTCCATTTTAGGGAGGCCCCCCACATCCAGTGGGGGACATCCCTATAAAAGGGGGTTTCCCTAACCTATAGGAGGAGAAGAACTTAATCAATTATAACTTATTACTTATTTACACTATTTATACACTTAACTACCCTTACTATTATACACTAGTATATTCCCCTTCTTTTATAATAAGGTCTTAATAGACTCTATAGACTTCTACCCTTTTATAATATATCTTAATATATATATAGATACCCCTAAGTTATATATTAACTAAAGCTAATAATATAGTAGCTTTAGTATATAATAACTAGTAGTAATTACTATTTCTTTTATATACCTACTACTATATAAAGAGGTAACTATTTCTATACTAATAATTCTAGATAATTAGTAAATTTAAACTATTAGTTCTAAATCCCTAACTCTTATATTAATATTAGAAAACTAAATATATATTATATACTATCTCTAGGCCTTTTACTAAGAATTTCCTAAGTATAGAAATAAAGGAAGACTACTTATATCTTCTAAAAATATAAAAACCCTTTACTCCCTTACTAGATATTAGTATATTAATAGTAAACTTTAACTCTAAGTAGAACCTATAATTATTAAAAGACTATTCTATTAGAATTCTATAGATCTTACTATAGTAAGCACTAAGTAGTAAACTATAAAAGGCATTATCTATATTACCTAAAAGAATAGACTTTTTAATCTTATTAGAGACCTTAAAGAGATAAAGTTAGTATCTATTAAAGATAGTATTATACTACTAAAGATAAATAATAATATAGAAACCTTTAGTATATCTTAAGAATATACCTTTATAGAAGAGAACTTTAGCCTAAGGGAGAGGAAACTATTAAAGACTCTAAATCTTACCTTACTCTCTATAGAGAATAATAACTTCTTTTTCTAGAAAGGTAGCTACTATAGTACTATCTTCTAAAGGAAAACACCCTTTAAAATTCTAATCTACTATTATACTATATATAATAAGTTTAAGGCCCTCTTTATTACTTTTATAAGCCCTATAGGCTTTAACTAAGTAGAGAAAGGAGTGCCTTATTATAAGAAAAGGAAATTCCCCTATTCTTATAATAATAACTACTATAAATAATAGAAGTCTAGTATATTTAGTAAAATTAAGTAAATATTGCTTAATATAAGAGAGTAGTAGGAGATTACCCTTAATAATATCTATTACTCTATATAAGATAACCTTAATAAGGCTATATACTACTTAGAGATAAGGACCTACTTTACCTTAGCTTTAGAGCTAGCTACTAATTAAATAGCACCTCTTTTAGTAGAATTCTAATAGTAGCTACCTAAGTCTAGACTATAACCTATAGTACTTACTAGGTAAATCTCTATAATAAATATAAAATAACTTATAGTATCCTTTAGATTCTAAGGTATTAAAGTAGCTTTAATAAAGTATATAGAACTTAGTATATATAGAATAGGTTACCTCTATAGCTAAGCTAACTACCTCTAGACTAATACTTACTCTACTATTTACTATAAAGAATATATAACTAAGCTTTTAGCTATTTAAAGTATAGAATATATACCTTCTATAGTAGAATACTTTTAGAATAAAGACCTAGTCTATAAACTAGTAAATATAGGCTAAGTTATAATACTTATTAATAAATTAGTAGACTCCTTCTAGAAGATTAGGAATATTAAATACCTAGACTCTAAAATAAACCCTAAAGATATTAATAGTATAGCTATTAAGTATAAAGGCAAAATAGTAGTCTTTATAGATATAGACCTATAGATCTAATTAGTTAAGGATTACTTTAACTATATAGGGCCTAGCTAATAAGACTAAATTCTATACTAAATATAGTATCTTTTCTATAGTACTACTCTAATATAGTACTATTAGTACCTTAATAATAAAGAGAAGATTGCTATTTTCTATAATTTAAATATAATATTTACTACTATCTAGAAGGAATTTAGTATTTAGGTTTAAAATACTATAGTATAGCTTAACTAAGCTAAATTTTTCTAAAAAGATATCCTTACTAATACATCCTTATATAACTTTATAGTAAAAGTATTCTATTATACCTAAGCAAATAGTAAATCTAGTAATTTTTAGCTATTAGTTTATCTTTACTATAAACTATATTCTAAACTTAGGCAAATCTACCTAACTCCTATAGAAATAGATTACTAGAATACCTATATTAAGCTTATTAATAGAAAAGAATACAATCTTAGGGATTTTCTTCTTAAGAGAAAGAACTATTAATAAGCTAACTAGGGTAAGGATACTATAACTATCTATATAATAGCTAATAAATTAGAATCTAAGAATAGGAACCCTATAGATATAGGTATAGATATATATTAGAATTAATAACTATACTATTAAGACTAGTAGGAGTATAGTAGAAGCTTTTATTAGTAAGAGTACTCTAATTATAACTATAATTCTTATAGCCCTAATAGGTAATAGTATATAGAGAGGGAATATAGTAATAAAAACCCTCTATAGTAAGGATATCTATGCCCTTTCTCTAGGGATTAAAGCTATCTATAAGAAGGCTACTACTAAGAACTATAGTAGAATAGGGATAATAAAGAGAGGACTAAAAATAACATAGACTCTAGCAAAAAGATAACTAATACTCTAAAATAGTATAAAGAGGGCTATAGAATCTATTTTAAGTTGCCCCTACTATAGCCTTTTAGGTATAATAAGTGCTATTATAAGAAATAGGCTCTAAGAAGTAGAGATAGTACTAATTATATTATAGTTATTAACAATTTAGATGCTAAAGCTAAGAAAGCCTACCTTACTACGTCTAGATACTATATTATTAAGGAAGGCGTTATTAAAGATAATAATAATAAGAAAGAATCTAACTTTATTAAGCCCTTTTATATTAGACTATCCTATATAGTAGGGATAGACTAAATAAAAGGTATTACTATATCTAAAGGTTTAGTTAATAGCTAAGTAATTAAAGTAGTCTCTTACTCTTACTAAGTAGAAATCTTTAGTAAAATAAAAATAATAATATACCTTAAGATAAATCTTTACTTTAATAACTAAGGTATAAACTATAAAATTTACCTAGATACTAGTACTTTATCTATCCTAGTTAATAAAGAATAGCTTATATAGTATAGCTATAATATAATATAGAGCACCTAATAACTAAAATCTATAAATAAGGTAAATTCCTCTTTCTATATTACTAAAATAGCTATCTTTAACTTTTATATTAGAGGTAAAGCTAGAGATAAGTTAGTGTTAGGCTATATTATAGTAACTATAGATATAATAGAGAAACTTACTCTAAAAATACTAATTAGAATGGATTTTATATATAACTATAGTATTAAGATTAATTTTATTAAGCTAAGAGTGGTTTTCTACTTAGTTTATAATATAACCACTCTAAGCTAAATCTTTTACCCCCCTTAGCTTATCTTTATAAAAAGGGTTATAATAGTAAATAATATTATAATCCTACTATACTATATAGAGGAAGTATAGGTTTACTAAAAGGACCTTAAAGACCTAGAGAATATAAGTATATATTACTTTATATTATAAAACTACTAGATTTTTAATACTATATTTAAAAAGGCCTAGAATAAGACCCTTCCTATATATAACTACTTAGATTATACACTCTATATCTAGCTAAACTAGTAACTAGGCTACCTAAAAGAAATAGCTATAGTTAACTTCTACTATACTATAGTAAACATCTATAAATATTCTAAATTTTATAGTAAGAATATTAATATTCCTTAATTCTATAAAGAGATCTAAGAAATAGGATATACCTTTTTTATTACTAAGATCTATAAAATAGAGGAAAATATTAATAACCTAAACCTAAAAGCAGTTAATAGAGAAATCCTATTATATAAAATCTCTTATTGTTATGGACTGGCCTAGAGAGCGACTGCTATCTAGCGTTCATAGAGTTATTATTAACCATAAAGAAGAGAAGAGAAGCTCTTTCCTCTAGCAGCCTATCTATATCCTATATATACTCTATAGGATTACTAGTTAAGCCCTAAGCATACCCTAAGGGTTGCCGCTTATTATCCTAACCTATGCCAAAGAGTATCTAATAGATAGCCCCTTCTATACTTATAGTTCCCTACTCTCTTCCCCTTCTTCTCTTACTAAGGACCTAAGCTATTAGCTTAAGTCTATTATATAGCCCCCTTCTTAGGAATTATTACACCCTATGGTTATTATTGTAGTATTAGGTATAGGTATAGTTATACAGTAGGTCTGTGTGCTAGGGTAGTGTAGGTCTAGTTGTGCGTTTATTGTAATGCGTATGTATCTAGCACCCTTATAGGCAACCCCTTAGCAGTATTATAACACTATTAAGCTATTATAGATTATAATAACAATGCCTATTAAGGTTTGCTATTTATTATAATATATATGTGTCTGGCACCCTTATAGGCAACCCCTTAGTAGTATTGTAACACTATTAAGCTATTGCAGATTATAATAATAATGCCTATTAAGGTTCGCTTTATTGCTACCCTACTTTTACCTAGATTACCCCTATCTTCTAGAGTATATATAAGAGGTATCTCCCTCCCTTCTAATCTTACTCCTTATAACTTCTTTATTATATCTTATCTCCCTTCTATTACACTATCCTTAGTTTTAAAAAATCCCTCCGCCTTATGTATTAGTTTCCTTACTATAATCCTTATACTTATCTTCTAGTGTATATTAGCACCCCTAGGCATTCACTTTATATCCTATATAGGATAATCTAACTACATTTCTAGCCACTCTCTATTATCTACTTATCCCCTTATTAATAAGAATTAATCTCCTACCACTATCTATTGCTTCTATTAATATATTCTACTTAGTTGCCCTATGTAAGTTATATAGTATTTATATTGCCCTCCTTTTATTGCCTACTAGCTAATAATAGAGAGTTATATAGTATTATATCTACAGCTGCTAATGCCCCTAGGGGAGGTTAATGCCCCTACTGTAACCCCTTATGTATCTTTAGATACTATAAAATAGAGGGTAACTCTAGTAATAAGCGCTTCTAGCTCTATTAGCAAACATAGTTGTAGTATCTCTTATATTTGCTATACACAGCTAGAAATAGCACCTTTAATTACTATATTATTAGCTATAAGGCCTACTATCCCTATTGCTATAAAAAACAACGCTATATTTAGGCCTACTATCTATTTACTGCTAACCCCTTCTTATAATAACTTATACATAAGATAGTAGTAGTAATCCTTAAGGGGAGGGCTATTAAAACCCCTTATTAGTACTTTAAGGAGACTTAGAGGACTATAGTAGTAGTCCTTATTCCTAAATTTAAGGAGCTTAGTAAGTATTTTATTATACTAATTAACACTACTATAGCCTCCCCTACTATAGTAGAGGTGGCTAATAGCTATACTCCCCTAAGCAACCTAGCTAGCTATAGAGCTATACTAAACGCCCTTAACGCCCCTACCTAGTCTATTATTATACATCCCTTAGCACTAATTATTACCCCCCCTATGCCTACTTATATAATACTATACTAATCTACCACCCCTATTACACCCTCTCCTAGCCCTAGGTATACTACCCTTATAGCTATATTAGAGCGCCTAGCTACTTATATTAAGCAGTTAATATAATTAATAGCGCAAATAGAGGATTGCCTTCTAGAGGCAACCCCTACCTATTTATCTAGGAGGTTCCTCCCTATAGTAGAGGATCTATTTATAGGTAATAACCTCCTACCTACCTACTCCCTAGCCCTCTATTACTCTATATCTATCCCCTTTTATTACTAGTTATAGTTCTAGGAGAAAGCTACCCTATTAGCTAGTAAGCCCTCTACAGCTCCTATTAGTACCCCTAGTACTAAGCTAGTAGTTACCCTCTTATACCTCTAGCAGCCCTATTTCCCCCCTTTAGAGACGCCTATTATAACTATTAAGGAGAATGCTAAGGAGTAATTAGAGGACCTATATTAGATTAATATTAAGTCCTATACTATAGTTTAAGAATCCTAAAGGGGAGGTAAATCTAAAATTATTAGCTATAAGATAGGCCTATTATAGAATTATATATCCCCCTATTATAACTTAAAATATACTAAAGCCTCTATCCCTTTTAAGTTTTTTAGTAGTTTCTATATTAGCTTTTTATACCCTACCTATTTTATAATAATATTTTATTAGTAGCCTTATCCCCTTATATTCTTAGTGCCTAGGATCTCTTATATAGTAAACTTAGGTGCTTCTAGTAAGAAAGTACTAGAGAGAGGGTCTAGGTAATTATTATATACTACCTATAAGGGTAGTAGGTTGTATACTATATATTTAATAAGATTAATATAAAATACTAGGTACATTCCTAGGGGGATATCTAGCTAGACTATAAGAGGGGTAGGGGCTTCTAATATAGTATATTTAGCTATTACCTAGTCTAGCTTATAGCTAGGATATTTAGTCTTAATGTAGTAAAGATCTAGCTATACCTTATCTCCTAGTTAAAACTATTCTACTAGGCGTTAGGAATAGTTAGCGCTTTCTTATTAATACTACTAGGCAAAGTCTATTACTACTTACGCTAATTACATACTTTTATAGATAGTCTCTAGAAACCTTATAGTGCATTCCTTAGGTAATATTTAGCTTCTTAGTAAGCTTACTAGGCATTAGATAAGTTCTATATTATATCTATATAGGGCGTAAAAGGCGCTTATTCTAGTAATAGTTAAGGTCTAGTTATTTAGCGCTAATTAGCAGAAGGGTAGGTGTAAGGCCTAATTATATTATAAAAATGCAATAACTATATGTAATATAGCCTATACCTCCTAGTTAGCCCTTTCTATTCTACTATCTATCTAGGGATAATATACTATTAAAAGAAGTTATTATATATTTATAAGAGAGTATAGAGAGGACTAAAATCCCTTTATTTAATCTAAACCTTAGTCTAAAATAACGCTTTATAGGAAACTATAGAACTACTACTAGTAAGTAAGGAATTATTATATACATACCTTAGCTGCTATTATAGTTATAGCTTCTAACTAAATATACTTAGAGAGGTAGTCTATAATAACTATAAGATACTATAGAGCTTCTGCTCCTTATGCTAGAAGGTTGGTTATAAAGTTAACTAAGATCTATAATTAGTATTAGTCTAGTACTAGAATAGGTTAGAGTAGGCCTTAGTGTAGTTGCTAACTTTTCTATACACTAATATAATAATAATTATAGATATAGTATACTACATTAGTAGATATGCCTTTCTAATAGAAATCCTAATAGAGTGCTTAGAAGGTAGAGTTCTTCCCTAAATGTCCTAATAGGGGTAAGTTATATACTTATTAAATAAGTATTATAGTAAGTAGCTTATATTAAGGGGCCTATAGTCTACCCTAAAATAATAAGGCGCTATAGGTGTTAAGGGTATAATTACTAATCTATTAATATATCTTTACTATAGAGGGGAATTTATAAGCACCTTACTTAACTACCTTTAGCTTTACCTTATAGATTATATTAGCCTATATACCTTAATCCTATAGGTCCTAGAGGTATATATTAGTAAAGAAATTATAGCCTAATAGTTCTACTATATTAGAAATAGGGTAGGGGTCTATTAGATTCTTAGTAGGTGTATTATAGGATATATTATAGACCCTATAATTTAGTGTCTCCCCTTTAGGGGTAATATTCTAATTCTAAGCGCTTATAAGGTATACTATTAATATAGGTTAAAGTAAACTTTATAGTATAGGGGGTTATCCTAACTTATCCTACTTACGTCTAGAGAAGGCATTAGGTCTATTAGCTTAAGAGCTAGGCTAGTAGTAAAGGTAGAAGTTAAATAATGCTAGTATCTTAGCCTAGTAAGCCTACTATTTAGACATCTTATAGGAGCTAGTAAAATATTCTAGGTTTTTATAGTTGGTTAGTATAGTAAATAGATAGGTAATGCTATAGAGCTTAGTAAACTATACTTTAAGGTAGGAAATAATACTAAGAAGCTCCTTATTATAAATAGTATAATTCTATTAAGGTAGGGTTAAGTAAGCTAAGTAGTATACTACTAGATGTAATATTCTAGCCTAGCTATACTAAGAAAGGCATCCCCTAATAGCTTTATCTAATGCATCTACTTTAATAACTATATCCCTATTAGGATTCTATTAGATAAGGATTAGGTATAAGATAAAAGCCTGTTTTAGTTATTAGAATAAGGCCTTATACTTATTAAACTAGATAAAGAGGGCGCCCTTCTTAGTAAGAGCTAAAAGGGGCCCTATTATATCTAAGAAGTTAGTAATAAACTCCTAGTAGAAGTTTATAAAGCTAAGGAAGGCCCTAACACCCTAAACCTATTAAGGGGCCTCCTAGTCTTATATTACCGCCACTTTATCTAGGTCTAGGTGTATTTCTTACCCTATATAGATAATAAACCTAAGGTACTTAACTTCTTTAATACTAAAAGCATACTTATCTAGATTAAGATATAGGCCTATTTATTGCAGCTAAGTAAGGATCTATTAGGTATACTATATATATTCTTTATAGCTACCCCCTAAGTAGATTAGAACGTTATCTAGGTATACTATAGCGTATATCCCTAGGGCGTTACTAAGTATACTATTAATATATTATTAGAAGGTAGCTAATGCACTAGCTAACCTAAAGGGGTATACTAACTATTTAAATAGCCTAAAATATATCTAGAACGCTGTAAGGTGTTTATCCCCTTTAGCTACTCTAAGGCAGTAGAAAGCTACCCTAATGTCTAACTTTATAAACTAACACACCCCTATAAGGAAGTATAGAGTCTCCTTAACTAGGGAAAGGGGGTATTAATTCTAGTTAGTAATCTTATTAAGAGCGTAGTAATTAACATAGAACCACTAACTACCCCCTACTTTCTTTACTAATAGAATAGGGGCAGCTACTAAAGAGAAAGAAGTATAGATCTAACCTTTATCTATTAGATCTATAATCTACTTCTATATCTTAAGAAGTTAATTATATAGTATATTATATAGCAGTGCCTATAGTAATTCTAGGAGGGAGCTATCTAGATTCTTCTAAAGTTAAATATAGTAATTAAAGCTGCCTCTATAAGAGGGTAGTATAGTAGTGTAATCCTTACTAAAGAGGTTTATAAAGTCTACTAGTTTAGGTAGTAGGTAAGCTATAGTTTCTAGTTTATCTATTAGAGGGAGTCCTACTATATCTATAAGGGCTATATTAATCTTATAGAGGCTGGTGCTAATAAGATAGATAGAAGGATATCCTTAGTGTACTTATTAAGCTAAGCCAGCGTATTTAGAGCCTAATATTAATATAGTAGGGTTGTCTAAGTGCTAACTATTAGAGGCCTTAATAATAAGTCCTTTATATATCCCTACTATAAGGGAGTATTAAGATATATAAAGTTTAATTTTATTTTAAGCTAGCTAGGGGGCCCTAAGAATATAGTTGTGTAAGAGGCCTAGGATTATATAGGTAACTATAGGGAACTCCTATCTATTAATATTAGCCTAAAAGTAGATAAGATAGGTAATATATAAATATATTATAGACTTTACCTAGAACCCTAGGGGCTTCTCTAAGGCTATAGTAAGGCTATAAGTATATAGTAGGGCAATATAGGGTAGGCAGAGTTACTACACTAGTTGTTTACTTATAGCTATAAAGCTATTACAACCACTATTAACTTAGGCTTATAGAAATAAGGTTCTATTATATAGGAGTAGTATAAGGAATAGGGGGTCTTCTATATAATTTTCTATATCCTAATATTAGTCCTTATCTAATCTAAAAGTAGTAGTAGCAGAGCGCTTTATAGTACTAGTTTACCTATTACTAAGACTTAAGCAATAGAATCCTTTTTTTCTAACTTAGTATCTAATATTTTCTCTATAGATTTATTAAGAAAAGTACTATAGGCTCTTATATCTATTATAGAGGAAGGTGGTTTTATAGGGAGGAGGTTATACTACTAAATAAGGTGCCTATTAGTAATATAGTAGAGACACTAGCTAGCATTATAATACTAGTTAAGAACTACTTAGATAACCTAGGAGGCCTACTTAGTAGTCTTAGTAGTATTAGGCTAGAAGGGTTATATCCCCTTTATAGTGTCCTAGGGGCGTTATAAAGCTTTCTAGAAGCTAGTAGTGTTAATGCTACCTATCTCTATATTACTATTATAGTTGTAAGTATTAGGTTAGTAGCGTTATAACTTAATACATTCTTTAAGGTAGTAGGAGTTAATATCTAAGGTAATATAGAGGTATTGCTTAACCACCCCCTAATAATTATTATAGGGGATGTTATACCTAATATAGAAGTTATATATCTTCTTATTAAGCGCTATATAGAGTTATAAGAGTTTAATAGTATCTACCTACCCTATACCTCCTATTAGTACTAACTTCTATTTAAACTAAATGTAGAAATTAGTAAATTATTTATTATTATACTATTTAAGCTAATTAAGCTTAGAGACTATACATTCCTCCCTATATAGATCTGTAAATATACTATCTAGGTATCCTAAAAAGGCTATAAAGCTATAGTTAAGAGTATGCCCTAGCTTAAAGTAGAGGGCTACCTAGGCCTATATCTTAGGGCTAAGATTCTAATATATAAGGAACTATTTATTATAGTTACTACTAATAAAGTTAGAGTCTGCCTATAGCTTATAAGATATAAGGTTTTGCTAAGCCTAGAAGGAGGCCCTATTACTATTATAGGGGCTCTCTATTAGAAGGGGCTTATATAGGGAGCGTTCTATATAGGGCCCTATTATTATTATATTATAGGCTATAGCCTCTATAGCGTTAATATAGTATTATAATTCTATAAGTTACCTTTCCTACTTATAGATTATTATATAGAGGAACTTAAGTTCCTTCTAATTACCTAATTAGTCTATTACATTATTATTAGGTTTCCCTATTATTATTCTATTAGTTCTGTTTTGTTCTTTAAGGAGATAGTTAATAATTATTATAGACTAGCCTAGAGAGCAACTGCTATCTAGCGTTTATAGAGTTATTATTAACTATAAAGAAGAGAAGAGAAGCTCTTTCCTCTAGCAGCCTATCTATATCCTATATATACTCTATAGGATTGCTAGTTAAGCCCTAAGCGTGCCCTAAGGGTCGCTGCTTATTGTCCTAACCTATACCAAAGAGTATCCAATAGGTAGCCCCTCCTATGCTTATGGTTCCCTACTCTCTTCCCCTTCTTCTCTTACTAAGGACCCGAGCCATCAGCTCGAGTCCATCACACTTATCTAGATAAAGTCCCCTTTATTATAAATAAGTTTAGTATTAAAGTTATAAACCTTAACCCTATAGTAGCTAAGAAGTTAATAGACCTTACTAATAAATATAATATATACTATAATAAAGGTATAGTACCTATATCTAAAGAAGAGTAAATAAAAATTAACTTTATTAATAGATAGTAAAATTAGCTTAAGCTACTATAGGTATATAACCTTAGCTATAAAGATTTTAAGAAATTCTATAAAATCTTTAATAAAAAATATAAGGCTAGAAAAGTATTATACCTAGAAGATAGAGAAAAGATACTATATCTATACCCTAGCTTCCTTATATAGAGAGATATAAAGAAAGAATATAAAGGATAAGTAGTAATTAATATAAGGCCTATTAATAGTATTACTATTCTAGATATCTACCTACTACTAGGCTAAAGTAATATTATAGGGAATGCCTATAGCAAAAAATAGATATCCCTCCTTAATATATTTAGTTTTTTTAACTAGCTCTTAGTATAGTAAGAATACTATAATTAAATAGCTATTATCTCTAAAAGAGGAATTAAAGTATTATATATAGCTATATAGGGTTTTAAGAACTCCTCTATATATATATAATAATTTATAGATAAAGAATTCTATAACTATAGGGTGTTTATTTATATTTATATTAATAATATTACTATCTTTTTAGACACTCTTAATAAACACCTATAGTACCTTAAAGTTATATTCTAGATCCTTAAAAAATGCTAACTTTATATTACTATAAAGAAATTATTTATTAGATATCCCTTTATTTAACTACTAGGATTTATTATTAATATAGAAGGCATTACTAATACTAGTAATTAGGTTAAAGTATTTAAGAACTTATAAATGCTAATAATACTCTTAATACTTAAAACCTTTATTAGTATAATAGGATTCCTCTAAGCTAGTGTTTCTTAGTATAATATTTATATTAAACCTCTATAAGAGAGGAAGATAGCCTTACTTTAGGAGCTCTATATAAGGAATAAATTACTAATTAGAGCGTCTAAGTAAACGCAGAAATACATAGCTTAATAGGCGAAATTTACCCTATTAGAGTAGGAAATTGCCTTATTTAAAGCTATTAGAAATCTATTATATACTAAGGTTCTACTATAGCACTATAACCCTAAGTAATCCCTCTTCTTTAAAGTTAATACCTATAAGGAAGGATTTAGGCTATATACCTTATAACTAGCTATTAATTAGAATAGAGAAAGCATCCCTAGAAAGGATATTAATAGTAACTAACTATAATATATCTTATTCCTCTCTAAGCTAATATCTATAGTTAAAAAGTAGTATAGCTCTATAGAAGTAGAGATTATAGTAATTGCCTAGAGAATATATAAGCTATAAAAAATAGTGTAGTTAAATTCCTAGCTAGTAAATATTATTATAGATTACTCTTTAGTAAAGGGTATAATTTAGTATACCTTACTTACTATAATAGACCTTAATAAGGCTAATCTTAAATTAGTAAAGGTTGCTAATTATTTATTATAATTTAAACTCTAAGTAATTTATATATCTAGTATACTAAATATAGTCCTTAACACGCTCTCTTAGTTACTAGTTAATATTAGCTATTATAAAGTAGTAGATTATAGCTACTTTAATAAGCTTAATATATATATATATTTTAGGGAAGACTTCTTAGCAACTATAATTATTAATAATAAGATAAAAAGCTCTATTATTGCTAGATACCTATATAATGTAAAATATAGCTAGATTATTAATAGAATAAATACCTATAGGGAGAAGTAGTAATACACTAATAGAAATTAACCTAGAATCCTACTCTATAGGTAGGACCTTAGAGATAATAGGCTACTCTACTACTAAGATACTAAAGGCTATAGAAGGCTATGTATTTCTTAGAGCTATATTAAAACCCTATTTTAACTTACCTATAATAACTATTATTACTTTAGTATAGGGTAGATAGCTAAGGAGCTATCTATAGTTAGTTTTCTATAGATAAGCAGCTAGATTTATACCTATATTATATACTATAATATATATAGGGAGAATGTAGTACTCTAAACTAGACCCCTAGGCAAAATAAGGCCTTTATAGACTAAACTAGTTCCTTTCTACTATATTTTACTTAACTTTATTTCTAATATACTAGAAGTTAGCTCTACTAATACTATATAGATAGTAGAGGGTTATAGTACTTATCACTTACTATGCCCTATAAATTACTTATTTAGTAAGAAAATAATCCTTATCCTAGGTTATAAGTTATATACTACTAAAATTTAGGTAGGACTTCTTCTTAAAGGGCTATACCTAGCTAATTAAGGTCTCCCTAAGGAAATTATTAGTAATTATAATCTAAAATTTAGATCTAAACTCTAGACTTTACTCTTCTATAAATTAGGAGTAAAGCTCCTTATATCTATAGTATACTACCTTTAAATAAATAGAGTAGCTAAAAGAAAGAATCAAATAGTAATTATTACTTTATAATATTATATAGCTACTAACCTAGATATCCTATAGGTCTTAGTAATACTAGCATTATAATACTACCTTAATAACACTATATTAGCCTCTATTAACTAATCCTCTAATAAGCTTATCTTTAGCTATAAACCCCTTATTATTATTAACCTTCTTACTAATCCTAATAGATCCCTTAGTAGTCTAGATAATCTAGATATAGAGGCTCTCTAAAAGCTATATTAGAAAAAAGTAGAACTTACTATAATAATAGCTATAGCCCTTACTAAGATTAGGTATAATATTAGGCATAACCTAGTAGATATTAATATAGGAGATATAGTCTACCTTAGACTCTATACTAGATATAAACTTTTAGGGAAACTAAAGAGAAAATAATTATCTTAAAGAGCTAAACCTTATAAAGTCTTTAAAAGAGTATCTTCCCTATCCTTTTAGCTAGAATTCCTTTAAAACTCTAAGGTTTATCTAGTAGTATTAGTAGCTTAGCTTTAGAAACTCTAGTAAGGGGCAGACCCCTTTAGAAGGGCTAAACCCCTACTACCTTTTATTAATCTTATAGATTTAGATAAAGTAGATTACTAGGAAATTAAAAGAATTAAAAACTATTAGATTAAAATCTACTAAAAGAAAGAAAGGAAACTATATATTAACTTCCTAGTCTATTAGAAAGGATTCTTAGTAAAAGATAACTAATAGATCTTAGAGGAAGAAATATATATTAATATAGTAGAAATAGTTAATACCTACCTAAAAAAGAATACTATTAACTAGGATAAGGAGTATTATAAGCACTGCCTTATAAGAGACTCTAACCTATAAAATATAGTATAATTCACTAGTAATACGCCTTACACTATAAAATTATATATAAAGGTATATATAGGAAACCCTTACTAATAGAAAGCAGCGCCTTTAAGGCAAATTTCTATATAACCCTAAAACTTACTTCTAACTTACTTTTCTAAAGTAAGCTAGGAATAAATTTCTTAACTACCCTTCTTTTTAATTTAATCCCCTCTTTTCCTCTTTCCCTTTCTTTCCCTTTTTTTCTCTTTTTTACCTTCTTTCTTTAACCTTTTATATTATAATTATTATAGCTATAAAGCATTAAGAGTTATTATATTAACTAGAAGCCCCTTATTTTTATTAAAATTAATAAGTATATAATCTATTCCTCTACTAGTAGCTTTAATTCTTTAGCTTTCTCTAATATTAAATTCCTATAGATATTTACTATAACCTTTAGCCTCTTTAGCAATCCCTTAGCTTAGCTTAATATTTAGTATTATATATAGACTAAAGCTTACACTAAACCCCCTAATTTTATACTATAGATATTAAAAGAAGCGCTATATAGAATATTATACTAGCTACAGCTACTGCTAGCTATTATTTATACTATCTAAGCAGAGTTTAAATATTATTTTAGCCTAAACCTAGACTAAGAAAAGTACTACTAGTATAATATCCTATATACTTTAGAATTCCTACTATACTCTACCTTCCTTTAGCTTAGATTAGTAAAACTAATAAGCCTTTTTACTCTAATAATTAATACTACCTCTACTAATCCTTTTAGTGCTAATCTTATAGTAAAACTATTATAGGAATACTTTAAAGTTACTATAGTTAAAGATAATATAGTAGTAGTAGAGATTAATACCCTTTACCTAATAATAAGATAGGTATCTAGTAACTCTATTATACTTAATTAACTACTAGAATTATAGAAATATATAGCTAATAATAAGGGGAGTAATAACCCTAAGGAGGGCTTTAAATAGGATAATAATCCTAACCTTAATTCTGCCCTTAATAGTAATAGGAATAAATTATACTACCCTACTACTAAGAGGATCTATAAAGGCTATAAGTATAATATCTAGGTAATTAAAATAGAGATAGTAGCCTATATATAGGGTTTTAATCTATTTTAGCATTTCTGCTAATTTAGCTGTGTAGATAGGAAGCTATATAACCTATAAACTATAGAAGATATTATAGTATTTATAGTAGAAGTTAATATAGGAACTATATATACTGCCTAAAGGTATATAAATAAGCAATATAATATAAAGAAACCATAGTTATTTACTAATACCCTATATATAACTAGATAGGAGTTTTATATAGCTAGCGCTAATATCTCTATAGATAGTTTTAGTATTAAAATAGATAACCCCCTATATAACTTATATATTAGAGTTATAATAAACTATAGGGAAATCTATAAGGCGCTAAAAAGTATAGTAGAATATAAGAGAAAATTAAAAGTTTTAGTAATATAAGCTATATAGGAGGCTTTAAAGAAAGTAGTCTCTATCTATTATAATAGAGGATTATAGAATAATAAACCCTAGACTAATTAGCTGCCTACCTAGAAGATAATTATTACTAAATGTATATATATAGTATATAGTGCCTTAAATAGCACTCTTAGGGGATATCTTATATTACTTAGTTAGTTCTACCTTTCTAGGATTATAGCCCTAATAGAGACTAACCTAGTTTCTATCCCTATAGTAAGAAATAAAATCCTATACTAAATAATAGTACTTTAGGTAGTTACTAAATCCTTAGAAAAAATCACTATAGGCTATAAAGAAATACTTAGAAAATAAAAACATAGCCTCTAAACCATTCTTAAGTTAATTAATATTTTATATAATAGTACTATAGAATCTATTAATAAGAGGATTAAGAAATACTCTAAGAAAACCACTAGCCTTATTAGGAAACTAGAGGAATGCCTCTATATAATAATATTAGTAGTAGTAACCTATAAGGCCTTACTTAAGGCAATAATAGATGCTACTATAGCTATTAAAAAGGATATTAAAACCCTCTATAGAGAAGTAGATAATCTAAGGACTATAGTAGAAATATTCTATACTATACTAAGGAACCTACCTACTATAATAGAGCTAATAACTTAGGGTAGAATACGCCTACCTAGTAGTGGTTTCTAATTAGTAAATCCACCTACTGTATAGGTAAGTTAAAATAAGGGATAGGGCAGCTATAAGTATAGGGTCTAAGACTTATCTATATTACCTAGCCTAATATAGGTCTCTTAGCTATATATAGAACCTAGCTCTCTAGACCTAAGGGGAGTGTTAAAGGCTAAATAAAGTAGGCTAGTAGTATTGCTAGAGATAGTATAATTCTTAGCCTTAATAAATATAGTGCTGCTAGCTATAAAGATAATAATAATAGCAAAACTACTAGGTAAGCTACTAAAGACCCCTACCCTACTAAAAACTTCTATATAACTATCTTACCCTTTAGTATATAAACTATTAGGCAACCCTATTCTAGCAACGCTAGCTGCATCTATAGAGACGCCTAAAGCTAGTAGAAAGAGAGCTATAGATAACCTCTTTAACTAATAGCTTACCCTACTACTAGGACTTTACTTTTGCTATACTAAATATGATTTTTACTTTATATTATACAACTATTTTATTTTTATCCCTAAAAAATGTCTTACTTCTACTGTCTAGACTTAAAACCCTTTTTATTAAATAAGAGAGCTGTAGCTTACTAAATAGCTAATATATCTATAAGGAATCTCTAATTATATTACTATTATTTCCTATAGATAGATTGTAGAAGTCCGCAAATTAAGATATTAATATAACATAAAGTTACACACTATATAAACCTATTATAAAGCCCTTACAACTAAAGATATTTCCTACGCCCTAACTATAGAAATTAGCAGACCTATATAGACTTATAAATAACTTACCTATCTATTATTATACGCTTACTATAATGCCTTTCCCCCCCTTTTTTAGTTATTTAAGGAGAACCTTACTCCTCTACTACTATAATCTAATTCCTTACTATAAATAAGCAGTAACCTAGAACCTATAATACACCTATCTAAACGTTAGAATCTTATACACTAGATAAGAAAAACTATACAAAAAGGATATTATATTGCTCCTAGTAATCTATATTATTATTCCACCCTATAGAAATCTTAACTAGCTATAGTAATCTAAAGAGGAAATTAGTAATATTTACTTTAGCTATAATAGAATCCTTTAGATATTAGAAGAATATAGTAATCTAAGGGTGTAAGTAAAGGCTAGAGACATCTCTGCTAAGGATTAGTATAATATAGCTTACCTAGCCTCTATCTTTAAATTATACTACTTAACCTATTAGTAGGAACTAGTAGAAGAAGGACTATAATACTTCTTCCTCCTTTTCTTCCTTTAATAAGTAGACTAAATAATAATTATAGCTATTAGTAGATAAGCTATATATAGCAATAAAGTTATAACTATTTATAAGCTGTTCTAGGCATTTTAATACTACTCTATAGAACTAGATGCTAAAGCCCTTATCTAGCTACCTTAGTAAATTTATTATAATATTAAGCTACTCTTTAGGGCCTATAATCTATAAAGGCATACTAAATCTAACCTTAATAGCACTAGAATCCTTACTAATTAGAGAGCTCCTACCCTAGCAGTATCTAATAAGGAAAATTGCCTCTTTAAATTTATTATAATATAAGTAGAGAACTATAATAACCCCTTATAGAGGTTTATAGTAATACTCTACTATAGGAGATTATATAGAATACCTAGTAATTTTCTCTGCCTACACTCCTAAGATTATAGGGCCTAAATCCTAGCCTAAAGTAGATTTATTAAATATATACTAGAGCTCTATAGCTGCCTTAATAATATCTCCCTTATTATTAGACACACCTAATATAGAATAAAATAGACTACCTATCTAGTAGGGCTAGCAACTAGTAGATATATAAGGCCTTAGACACTACTAGAGGGAACCTTACTCTCTAAGATAATTAGAGGCATGCCTATAACCTTACTATTAACCTAAATATTAATACTATTGCTACTATATCTAACCTATAGTAATAGAAGGTATATAAAGCTATTATACACCTACTAGAGATTAGGAATGCCCTAACTAATATAATTCTCTACTTAATAGGAAGTAAAGAGGTATAAGAGGTAATCTAGGAATATCTTACCTTAAGTTTTATTATACCTTTCTTATAATAGCTATTCTATATATTAGATAAGTAATAGTCTACTAATACTAATAATAAAGTAGATTATAAAGTTACTCCCTATAGAAACATTAAATATTATAAAAAACCTCCTAGAACCTATAAATTCCCTATTACCTAGTATAGGCAGCTCTACCTTATATAAGGCTTACTTTTAACTTACCTACCTATTACTAAAGCAAACGCTATTACTATACCTTCTTTCTACTATTAGGTATAAAAGTAGCTATTCCCCCTTTATAGAGTATAAATAAATCCTATATATATTAGCCTTTTAACTAAGTTAGGACCCTTACTATTATAAACTAATACTATAAGGGGATGCCTAAAACCTATAGGGAACTATACCCCTAGGGGGTTAAATATAGTATAATAAAGAATACCTATAATAAGTATAATAGTACCTTTATCCTTCTATAGAAAGAAGGCAACCTATAGTATAGGGTTAGAAATAGAGAAATAGGACCTTTCCTTATAAATAATAATGGTTTCCCTAGTATAATCTATAAACTTTACTACTCCTACTATACTAATAACCTAATTAAAGGAGGGTTCTAATATATATTCCTACTATAATAGCTACACTACCTATATAAAATTCTTTAATAGTAAGTAACCAGCCCTAATAGTAAATACTCTATTATTCTCCTTAATAAATTCTATATATATACTACTAAACTTAGTATAGAAGGCCTTATCTAGATAATAGGCAACCTCTTCTATAATATATATATGTTTTTTTAATCTTATAATCTCTAGAAGTATATACTAGCTAGCCTTAAAAATCTACTACTTAATAATAAGCCTAACCCTTCTACTACTAATCTAGACAAAAGCTAATAACTACTTTACTTCTTTATAACTATAGTAGAAAGCAATAAAAATATAGAAGATATAGAATTCTAGCTAAGCTACTCCTAGCTAACTACCTTAGGTGTTACAGTCCCAACCGGGAACCTCTATTTTAGGGAGGCCCCCCACATCCAGTGGGGGACATCCCTATAAAAGGGGGTTTCCCTAACTTGTAGAAGGAGAAGAACAACTCAATTAATTAATACTTATCACTTATTACTTTACTTATATACTTAACTGCCTTACAATTATGCACTAGTGTATTTCCCTTTATTTATAATAAGGTCTTAATAGACTCTATAGACTTCTACCCTTTTATAACGTATCTTAATGTATACACAGATACCCCTAAGTTACGTATCAACTAGAGATAATAATATAGTAGCTTTAGTATATAATAACTAGTAGTAATTACTATTTCTTTTATACGCCTACTACTATATAAAGAGGCAACTATTTCTATGCTAATAATCCTAGATAACTAGCAAACTTAAACTATTAGTTCTAAATCCCTAACCCTTACATTAATATTAGAAAACTAGATATACCTTATATATTATCTCTAGGCCTTTTACTAAAAATTCCCTAAGTATAGAAATAGAGGAAGACGACTTATATCTTCTAAGGATATAGAAAACCTTTACTCCCTTACTAGATATTAGTATATTAATAGTAAACTTTAACTCTAAGTAGAACCTATAGTTATTAAGAGACTATCCTACTAGAACCCTATAGATCTTATTATAGTAAGCACTAAGTAGTAAACTATAAAAGGCATTATCTATATTACCTAAAAGGATAGACTTTTTAACCTTATTAGGGACCTTAAAGAGATAAAGTTAGCGCCTATTAAAAATAGTATTATACTACTAGAGATAGATAATAATATAGGAACCTTTAGTATACTTTAAGAAGATGCCTCTATAGAAGAGAACTTTAGCTTAAGGGAGAGGGAACTACTAGAGACCCTAAATCTTACCTTACTTCCTATAGAAGATACTAACTTCTTTTTCTAAGAAGGTAGCTATTATAGTACTATCTCCTAAAGGGAAATACCCTTTAGAATCCTAATCTACTATTATACTATATATAATAAGTTTAAGGCCCCCTCTATTACTTCTATAAGCCCTATAGGCTTTAACTAAGTAGAGAAGGCAGTGCCTTACTATAAAGAAAGGAAATTCCTCTATCCCTATAATAATAATTACTATTAATAATAGGAGTCTAGTATATTTAGTAAAATTAAGTAAATATTACTTAATATAAGAGAGTAGTAGGAAATTATACTTAATAGTATCTATTGCTTTATATAAAATAACCTTAATAAGGCTATATATTACTTAGAGACTAGGACCTACTCTACCCTAGCTCTAGAGCTAGCTACTAACTAAATAACACCCCTTTTAGTAGAATTTTAGTAGTAGCTACCTAAGTCTAGGCTATAACCTATAGCACTTACTAGGTAGATCTCTATAATAGATATAAAATAACTTATAGTATTCTTTAGATCCTAAGGCGCTAGAGTAGCTCTAGTAAGGCATATAGAACTTAGTATATATAGGATAGGTTACCCCTATAGCTAATCTAACTACCTCTAGACTAATACCTACTCTACTATTTACTATAAAGAAGGTATAACTAAGCCTCTAGCTACTTAAAGTATAGAATATATGCCTTTTATAGTAGAACACTTCTAGAATAGAGACCTAGTCTATAAACTAATAAATATAGGCTAAGTTATAATACTTATTAACAAATTAGTTAATTTCTTCTAGAAGATTAGGGATATTAAGTATCTAGACCCTAAGATAAATCCTAAGGATATTAATAGTGTAGCTATTAAGCATAAAGGTAAGATAGTAGTCTTTATAGATATAGACCTATAGATCTAATCTATTAAAGACTACTTTAACTATATAGGACCTAGCTAATAAAACTAGATTCTATACTAGATATAGTATCTTTTCTATAGCATTGCCCTAATATAGTACTATTAGCACCTTAATAATAAAGAGAAGATTACTATTTTCTATAATCTAGATATAATATTTGCTGCTATTTGGAAGGAATTTAGCATTAGGGTCTAAGATGCTATAGTATAGCTTAACTAAGCTAAGTTCTCTAGAGAAGATATCCTCTCTAATATATCTTTATGTAACTTTATAGCAAAGGTATTCTGCTATACTTAGGTAAATAGTAAATCTAGTGATTTCTAGCTATTAGTTTATCTTTACTATAAGCTATATCCTAAACTTAGGCAAATTTGCCTAACCCCTATAGAAATAAACTACTATAATGCCTATATTAAACTTATTAATAGAAAAAAATATAACCTTAGGGATTTCCTTCTTAAAAGAAAAAACTACTAATAAGCTAATTAGAGTAAGGATTCTATAATTGCCTATATAGTAGCTAATAAATTAGAATCTAAGGATAGGAACTCTATAGATATAGGTATAGAAGTATACTAGAACTAATAACTATACTATTAAGATTAGTAGAAGTATAGTAAAAGCCTTTACTAATAAGAGTACTTTAGTTACTACTATAACCTTTATAGCCCTAATAGATAATAATACTTAGATAAGAAATAAAGTAATAAAAACCCTCTTTAGTAAGGATATCTCCGCCCCTTTTCTAGGGACTAAAGCTACCTATAGAAAGGCTGCTACTAAGAACTATAGTAGAGTAGAGATAATAATAAGAGGACTAAAAATAATATAGACTCTAGTAAAAAGATAACTAATGCTCTAAAACAGCGTAAAGAGGGGCGTAGAACCTATTTTAAGTTACCCCTACTATAGCCTTTTAGGTGTAATAAGCGCTATTATAAGAAATAGGCTCTAAGAAATAGCAATAGTACTAATTATATTATAGTTATTAATAACTTAGATGCTAAAGCTAAGGAAGCCTACCTTACTACGTTTAGATACTATATTATTAAGAAAGGCGTTATTAAAGATAATAGTAATAAAGAAGAATCTAACTTTATTAATATCTTCTATATTAAACTACTCTATATAGTAGAGATAGACTAAATAAAAGGTATTACTATATCTAAAGAATTAGTTAATAGCTAAGTTATTAAAGTAGTTTCTTACTCTTACTAAGTAGAAATCTCTAGTAAGATAAAAATAATAATATACCTTAAGATAAACCTTTATTTTAATAACTAAGGTATAGACTATAAAATTTGCCTAGACACTAGTACTTTATTTATTCTAATTAATAAAGAATAGCTTAAGTAGTATAGCTATAATATAATATAGGGCACCTAGTAACTAAAATCTATAAATAGAGTAAATTCCTCCTTCTATATTACTAAAATAACTACCTTTAACTTCTATATAAGAGGTAAATTTAGGGGTAAGTTAGTATTAGACTACTTTATAGTAACTATAGATATAATAGAGAAACTTGCTCTAAAAATACTAATTAGTATAGATTTTATATATAATTATAGCATTAAGATTAATTTTATTAAGCTAAGAGTGATTTTCTACTTAGTTTATAATATAACTACTCTAGGCTAAATCTTCTACCCCCCTTAGCTTATCTTTATATAAAGGGTTACTATAGTAAATAATATAATAATCCTACTATACTATATAGAGGAAGTATAGGTTTACTAGAAGGACCTTAAGGACCTAAAAGATATAAGTATATACTATTTTATATTGTAAAACTACTAGATTTTTAACGCTATACTTAAGAAGGGTTAGGATAAGACTCTCCCTATATATAACTACTTAGATTATATACTCTATATCTAACTAAACTAGCAATTAGGCTACCTAAAAGGGATAGCTATAGTTAATTCCTACTATGCTGTAGTAAATATCTAGGAATATTCTGAATTTTACAGTAAGAATATTAATATTTCCTAATTTAGTAAAGGGAGTTAAGAAATAGAATACGCCTTTTCTATTACTAAAACCTATAAAGTAGGAGAAACTATTAATAACCTAGACCTAAAAGTAGTTAATAGGGGAATCCTATTATATAGAATCTCTTATCTAGATAAAGTACTCTTTATCTTAAATAAGTTTAGCATTAAAGTTGTAAACCTTAACCCTACTATAGCTAAGAAGTTAGTAGACCTTACTAATAAATATAATATATACTATAATAGAGGTGTAGTGCCTATACCTAAAGAAGAGCAGATAAAAATTAACTTTATTAAAGGATAGTAAAATTAGCTTAAGCTACTATAGGTATATAACCTTAGCTATAAAGATTTTAAGAAATTCTATAAAATCTTTAATAAAAAATATAAGGCTAGAAAGGTATTATACCTAGAAGGTAGAGAAAAGGCACCCTATCTATACTTTAGATTTCTTATATAGAGAGATATAGGGAAAGAATATAAAGGATAAGTAGTAATTAATATAAGGCCTATTAATAGCATTACTATCCTAAATGTCTATCTACTACTAGATTAAAGTAATATTATAGGGGATGCCTATAGTAAAAAATAGATATCCCTCCTTAATACATCTAGTTTCTTTAATTAGCTTCTAGTATAGTAAGAATACTATAATTAAATAGCTATTATCTCTAAAAGAGGAATTAAAGTATTATATATAGCTGAATAGGGTTTTAAGAACTTACCTATATATATATAATAATTTATAGATAAAGAATTCTATAACTATAGGGCGTTTATCTACATCTATATTAATAATATTACTATCTTCTTAGACACTCTTAATAAATACCTATAGCACCTTAAAGTTATATTCTAAATCCTTAAAAAATGCTAACTTTACATTACTATAAAGAAATTATTTATTAGGTATCCCTCTATCTAGCTACTAGGATTTATTATTAATATAGAAGGCATTACTAACATTAGTAATTAGGTTAAGGCATTTGAGAACCTATAAATGCTAACAACACTCTTAATACTTAAAACCTTTATTAGTATAGTAGGATTCCTCTAAGTTAGCATCCCTTAGTATAATATTTATATTAAACCTCTATAGAAGAGGAAGATAGCCTTGCTTTAGAAGCTCTATATAAAGAATAAACTACTAATTAGAGTATTAAAGTAAACGCAGAAATATGTAGCTTAATAGGTGAAATTTACTCTAATAGAGCAGAAAATCGCCTTTTTTAAAGCTGTTAGAAATCTACTATATACTAAGGTTTTGCTGTAGTACTATAATCTAGAGCAACCCCTCTTTTTTAAAGTTAACGCCTATAAGGAAGGATTTAGATTATATACCTTCTAACTAGCTATTAACTAGGATAGAGAAAGTATCTCTAGAAAGGATATTAGTAGTAACTAACTATAACCTATCTTATTCCTCTTTAGGCTAATATCTATAGTTAAAAAGCAATATAGCTCTATAGAAGTAGAGATTATAGTAATTGCCTAGGGAATATATAAGCTATAAAAAATAGCTTAGTTAAATTCCTAGCCTATAAACATTATTATAGATTACTCTCTAGTAAAGGGTATAATCTAGTATACTTTACTTACTATAATAGACCTTAATAAGGCTAGCCTTAAATTAGCAAAGGTTACTAATTACTTATTATAATTTAAACTTTAGGTAATTTACATACCTAGAATGCTAAATATAGTCCCTAATATGCTCTTCTAATTACTAGTAGACATTAGCTATTATAAGGCAGTAGATTACAGCTATTTTAATAAACTTAACACATACGTGTACTTTAGGGAAGATTTCTTAGCAACTGCAATTATTAATAATAAGATGAAAAGCTTTATTGTAATAGGATACCTATATAATATAAAATACAGCTGGATTATTAATAGAATAAAAGCCTATAGGGAGAAGCAGTAATATACTAATAGAAATTAGCTTAGAATCCTACTCTATAGATAGGATCTTAGAGATAATAGGCTACTCTACTATTAAGATATTAAAGGCTACTAAAGGCTATACATCTCTTAGAGCTATATTAAAACCCTACTTTAACTTACTTATAATAACTATTATTACTTTAGCGCTAGATAGATAGCTAAGGAACTATTTATAGTTAGTTTTCTATAGATAAGCAGCTAGATTTATACCTATATTATGCACTATAATATATATAGGGAGAATGTAGTACTTTAAACCAGACCCCTAGGCAAAATAAGGCCTTTACAGACTAAACTAGTCTTTTTCTACTATATTTTACTTAACTTTATTACTAATATACTAGAAGTTAGCTCTACTAATACTATATAGATAGTAGAGGGCTATAATACTTATAACTTACTATGCCTAGTGAATTACTTATTTAGTAAGAAAACAATTCTTATTCTAGGCTATAAGTTGTATACTACTAAAATCTAGGCAGGACTTCTTCTTAAAGGGCTGTACCTAGCTAACTAGGGTCTCTCTAAGGAAATTGTTAGCAATTATAATCTAAAATTTATATCTAAACTCTAGACCTTACTCTTCTATAAATTAGAAGCTAAGCTCCTTATATCTATAGTATACTACCTCTAAATAGATAGAGTAGCTAAAAGGAAGAACTAAATAGTAATTATTGCTCTATAATATTATATAGCTACTAACCTAGATGTCCTATAGGTCTTAGTAATACTAGCGTTACAACACTACCTTAATAATACTATATTAGCCCCTATTAACTAATCCCCTAATAAGCTTATTTTTAGCTATAAGCCCTTTACTATTATTAACCTTCTTACTAACCCTAATAAAGCTATTAGTAGTCTAGATAATCTAGATATAGAGGCTCTCTAAAAGTTATACTAGAGGGAAGCAGAACTTACTATAATAATAGCTATAGCCTTTACTAAAATTAGATATAATGCTAGGCATAACCTAGTAGATATTAATATAGGAGATATAGTCTACCTTAGACTCTATGCTAGATATAAGCTCTTAAGGAAGCTAAAGAGGAAATAATTACCTTAAAGGGCTAGACCTTATAAAGTCCTTAAGAAGGTGTCTTCCTTATCCTTTTAGCTAGATTTTCCTTAAAACTCTAGAGTTTATCTAGTAGTATTAGTAGCTTAGCTTTAAAAACTATAATAAGGGGCAGACCTCTTTAGAAGAGCTAAACCCCTACTACTGCCTATTAACCTTACTAGTTTAGGTAAGGTAGATTATTAGAAAATTAAAAGAATTAAAAACTATTAGGTCTAAATCTACTAGAAGAAGGAAAGGAAACTATATATTAACTTCCTAGTCTATTAGAAAGGATTCTTAGTAAAAGATAACTAATAGATCTTAGAGAAAGAAATGCATATTAATACAGTAGAAATGGTTAATACCTACCTAAAAAAGAACGCTATTAACTAGGATAAGGAGTATTATAAGCGCTGCCTTATAAAAGACTCTAACCTATAAAACATAGTATAATTCACTAGTAATATACCTTATACTATAAAATTACAAAAGGTATATATAGGAAACCCTTACTAGTAGGAAACTACGCCTCTAAGGCAAATTCCTATACAACCCTAAAACTTACTTCTAACTTACTTATCTAAAGTAAACTAGGTATAAATTTCTTAATTACCCTTCTTTTTAATTTAACCCCTTTTTTCCCTCTTTCCTTTTCTTTCTCTTCTTTTCTCTTTTTTACCTTCTTTCTTTAACCCCTAGTATTATAATTATTATAGCTATAGAGCATTAAGAGTTATTATACTAACCTAAAGCCCCTTATTTTTATTAAAATTAGTATATATATAACCTATTCCCCTACTAGTAGCTTTAATTCTTTAGCTTTCTTTAATATTAAATTCCTATAGATATTTGCTATAACCTTTAGCCCCTTTAGTAATCCCCTAGCTTAGCTTAATATCTAGCATTATATATAGACTAAAGCTTATGCTAAATCCCTTAATTTTATACTATAGATACTAAAAGAAGCGCTATATAGACTATTACACTAGCTATAGCTACTACTAGCTATTATTTACACTATCTAAGCAGAGTTTAAATATTATTTTAGCCTAAACCTAGACTAAGAAAAGTATTACTAGCATAATATTCTATATACTCTAGAATTTCTACTATACCCTGCCTTTCTTTAGCTTAGATTAGTAAAACTAATAAGCCTTTTTACTCTTATTGAAAATATGGCTTGGTATAGAGTCAAATTACTAGTAGAGGTAGTGAGGCTCTAGGAGTAATGCTTCTATAAGCAATTATCTTTAGCAGTGGAAGGGCAACGACTTCTAGTAATCTAGAATAGTAGCTTGGTATTCTTCACGGTAACGGACGATTTGGGGCAACGAGCAATTTAGGTGAGGAGAGAAATTTACTTCTACTTCCTCATATACCCTCCGACCATATCGTTGGATCGGGGCCGCCAACGGGGGTTCGTGCGACACTTTTTTATTTTCCGCGATATTATTTGTATGGGAAAACAAAAAAATAGACTCACCACCACACAACGTAGGTGCAGATATGCGACCCGTTTGGCCAGAGGTATACGAGGGGATCTAGGGTAGCTAAGAATACAAAGCTGACCGCCTAGGGCAGAATTCTGCAGCAGAAAACGCAGCAGAAAACGTAGCAGAAATCGAGGTATAACTGCCGTTGTTGCTGAGGTTGAATATCAGCAACAACGCTGCCGGGTAGGCTGCAATTATAAGGGGCTCAAAAATAACACCTTTATAGTGATTATTTTAACAACTCTAATAACTAACACTATCCCTATAGACCTTTTTAGCGCTAATCTTATAGTAGAACTATTAGAGGAATACTTTAAAGTTGCTATAGTTAATAATAATGTAATAGCAGTAGGAATTAACACCCTCTACCTAGCAATAAGATAGGCATTTAGTAACTCTATTGCACCTAATTAACTGCTAGGATTATAGGAATATATAGCTAATAATAAGGGGAGTAACAACCCTAAGGAGGGCTTTAAATAGGATAATAACCCTGACCTTAATTCTACCTTTAATAGTAATAGGGATAAATTATACTACCCTACTGCTAAAAGGACTTATAAAGGCTATAAGCATAATATCTAGGTAATTAAGATAGAGACAGCAGTCTATATATAGGGCTTTAATCTATTTTAGCATTTCTGCTAATTTAGCTATATAGATAGGAAGCTGTTTAACCTATAAACTATAGAAGACATTATAGCGTTTGTAATAGAAGTTGATGTAGAAACTATGTATATTGCCTAGAGGTATATAAATAAGCAATGTAATATAAAGAAACTATAGTTATTTACTAACACCCTATATATAACTAGATAGGAGTTTTATATAGCTAGCGCTAATATCTCTATAGATGGTTTTAGCATTAAAATAGATAACCCTCTATATAACTTATATATTAGAGTTATAATAAACTATAGGGAAATCTATAAGGCGCTAGAAAGTATAGTAGGGTATAAGGGGAAATTAGAAGTTTTAGTAGTATAAGCTATATAGGAGGCTTTAAAGAAAGCAGTCTCTATCTATTATAATAAAGGATTATAGAATAATAAACCCTAGACTAATTAGCTGCCTACCTAGGAGATAATTATTACTAAACATATATATATAGTGTATAGTGTATTAAATAGCACCCTTAGGGGATACCTTATATTACTTAGCTAGTTCTACCTTTCTAGGATTATAGCTCTAATAGAGACTAACCTAGTCTCTATCCCTATAGTAAGAAATAAAATCCTATACTAGGTAATAGTACTTTAGGTAGTTACTAAATCCTTAGAAAAAATTACTATAGGCTATAAAGAAATGCTTAGAAAATAAAAACATAGTCTCTAAACTATCCTTAAATTAATTAATACCTTCTAAGATAGTACTATAGTTACTATTAATAAAAGGATTAAGGAGTTAGCTAGGAAGACTACTAGCTGCATTATAGGACTAGAGGAATGCCTTAGTATAGCTATAATAGTAGTAGTAAAGTAAGAGGTATTATTTAAGATAGTAGCTAATACTATTATAGCTATTAATAAGGAGGTTAAGGCCCTCTATAAGAAGATAGAAAATCTATAAACTAGAGTTATAGTATTTTATATAATAGTATAGCATTTGCCTATTATAATAGAATCAGCAGCTTAGAGAAGAACTTACCTTCTAAGCAGTGGATTTTAACCTATAAACCTAGCCACTATATTAGTAAGTAGGAGTAATAACTAAGGCAGCTATAAGCATAAGGCCTACAACTTATCTGCCTTACCTAGCCCTATATAATCTTTATAGCTATATATAGAGACTAATTCCCTAAATTAGCAGGGAATAATAGGCATTAGATATAGTAAGCTATTAGTGCTACTAGAGATAGCACTACCCCTAGCCCTAAAGACAATAGCACTACTAGCCTTAAAAACAGTAATAATACTAAAGCTACTAGGCAAGCTGCTGCTAAAGGCCTTGTATAGGCTAAAAATCCCTACCTAACTAGTTTTAAGATCCTCTACATAGTAGACGCTAAAACTATCTATATAGTAAGCGCTAAAACCACCTACCTAGACAGCCCCTATATTAATAGCCTATACTATTCTAGTAGAAAGCACTAAAGAAAAGAGAAAATGCACTATTAATAACCTCTAGGCGTAAATACCTAAGTCTTACTACCTTACTTAATAAATCTAGCTTACCTATTACTAATATTATATATTATTATGCCTAAGAAAATTTTTACTCTAAATAACACTATTATTTTACTATTATCCCTAAAATATCTTACTTATACTATATAGACTAGTATCCCTATTTTTCTTATTAAAAATAAAGTAGTAGCTTACTAAAAGGCTAATGTATCTATAAGGAGGTCTTGTTTTTGTATTACTATCTTTCTATAGATAGGGAGTAGAAGTCTGCTAATTAAGATATTAACGTAATATAAAGTTATACATTATATAAACCTATTGTAAAGCCTATAACTAAAGCCATTTTCTAAACTCTAAACACAGAAACTAGCAGACCTATATAGACTTATAGATAACTTACCTACCTATTACTATACACTTACTACAATGCCCCCCTCTTTTTCTTAGATTATTTAAGAAAAAACCTTGCCCCTCTACTCTTATAATCCAATTCCTTACTATTAATAGGCAGCAACCTAAAACCTATAATATATCTATCTAAACGTTAGAATCTTACACACTAGATAAGAAAAACTATATAAAAAAGGACACTATATTACTATTAGTAATCTATATTATTATTCTACCCTATAGGAATCTTAACTAGCTATAGTAGTCTAAGGAGGAAATTAGTAATATTTACTTTAGCTATAATAGAATCCTTTAGATATTAGAGGAATATAGTAACCTAAGGGCGTAAGTAAGGGCTAGGGGCATTCCTACTAGGGATTAAGGTAATATAGCTTACCTAGCTTCTATCTTTAAATTATATTACTTAACCTACTAGTAAGAACTAATAGAAGGAGGACTATAATACTTCTTTCTTCTCTCCTTCCTCTAAAGAGTAGACTAGGATATAACTATAGCTATTAGCAGATAAGCTATATATAGTAATAAAGTTATAACTATTTATAAATTATTCTAGGCATTCTAATACTACTCTATAGAACTTAGTGCTAAAGCCCTTATCTAGCTACCTTAATAAATTTATTATAATATTAAGCTACTCTTTAAAGCCTATAACTTATAGAGGTATACTAAATCTAACCTAGATAGTGCTAGAATCTATACTAACTAAGGAACTCCTACCCTAGCAGCCTTAGATAAAGAAAAACATCTTCTTAATTTTATTATAATACTAGTAGAAAACTATAACAACCCCTTATAAAGGTTCCTAGTAATACGCTACTATAGAAGATTATATAGAATACCTAGTAATTTCCTCTGCCTATATTCTTAAGATTATAGGGCCTAAATCCTAGCCTAAAGCTAATTTATTAAATATATATTAGAAGCTCTGCAGCTAACTTAATAATATCTCTCTTAGCCTTAGATACACCCTAATACATAATAAAATAGACTAACTACCCAGTAAAGCTAGCAATTAATAAATATATAAGGCCTTAGACGCTACTAGGGGGAATCTCACCCTTTATAATAATTAGAGACGCGCCTATACTCTTACTATTAATCTAAATATTAATACTATTACTATTATATCTAACCTATAGTAGTAGGAGGTGTATAAGGCTATTATACACCTACTAGAGGTTAAGACTATCCTAATTAATATAATTCTCTACTTAATAGAAAGTAAGGAGGTATAAGGAGTTGTCTAGAAACACCTTACTATATATTTTACTATATTCCACCCTTTAGTAGTAGTTTTAGGCGTTAGATAAGTAGTAATTTACTATTACTAATAATAAAACAGATTATAAAGTTACTCCCTATAAAAACATTACATAATGTAAATAACCCCCTAGAATCTGTGAATTTCCTATTTCTAGGTGTAGACAGCTTTACTGTTACGTGCTGAAGCCGCCGTATTATCGGCTCCAGTCGACACGTAACTTGGGGGTATCCGCGCGTGCGTCGAGATACGTTATAAGAGGGTGGAAGTCCGCAGAGTCTGTTAAGACCTCGTTATAAAAGAAGGGGAATACACCAGTGCACAATTGTAAGAGCAGTCAAGTGTATGAGTGAAGTAATGAGTGATAAGTATGATTAATTCTTCTCCTCCTACGAGTTGGGGAACCCCCTTTTATAGGGATGTCCCCCACTGGATGTGGGGGGCCTTCCTAGGCTGGAGGTTCCCGGTTGGGACCGTAACATTTACCTTATATAAGGCTTATAATTAACTTACCTACCTATTACTAAATAAACACTAGCCTAGTGCTTTTAACCCACTACTAAATATAAAGGTAGCTATTTTCTTCTTTAAGAAGTATAGATAAACTCCTATATATATTACCTTACTAATAGAGTTAGGATCTTTTACTATTATAAACTAATGCCCTAGGGGTATGCCTAAAACCTATAGGGGATTATATCTCTAAAGGGCTAAATATAGTATAATAGAAGATACCTATAGCTAATAAGACCTTACCTTCTTCCTACTATAGGAAAATAGTAATCTATAATACAGAGTTAGAAGCAGAGGAATAGGACTATTCTTTATTAATAATAATAGTTTCCTTAGCTTAATCTATAAACTCTACTACTCTTACTATACTAGTAATCTAATTAAAGGAGGGTTCTAATATATATTTCTACTATAATAACTTTACTATCTATATAAAGTCCTCTAACAGTAAGTTAGTAGCTCTAATAGTAAATACTCTATTACTCTCTTTAATAAATTTAACCTATATACTACTAAACTTAGCGTAGAGGGCCTTATCTAGATAATAGGCAACCTTTTCTATAATATATACGTATTTTTCTAATCCTATAACCTCTAGAAGTATACTATTAGCAGCCTTAAGAACCTACTACTTAATAATAACCCTAACCCCTTTACTGCTAAATTAGACTAAGACTAATAACTAATTTACTTCTTTATAATTATAGTAGAAAGTAATAAAAATATAGAAGATGTGGAATTCTAGCTAAATTATTTTTAGCTAATTAGCTTAGATAGCAGTACCTTTATACATAGTTAATTGCGCTAATTAAGAACCCTCCTTACTGCCTACGCTAAAGTATTTATAAAAAACGCAGAGCTCTCTAGTTATCTCTAAGCAATTGCTAGCAATATAACTATAGTAATTTTTGCTATATAGAACTAGCATCTAGCCTACTATAGCAAATTTATAGAATACAACATTAATATTAGCAATATAATAAGATCTATTACTAGCTATGCTAGCCTTATAGCCTATTAGAGATAGATAAGGGAACTTATAAGAGATCTTAATATATACACTATTAATATAGTATACTTCCCTTAGTAATAAAGGGCATTTAAAGTAGCCCTCTGCTATAAAGATGTAACCAGAGGTATAAGGGATAATATTTATAATATTATAAATAAGGAAGTAAGTAATGCATAAGAATAATGTTTTTGGATCCTTATTACATAGGGATACTCTATTTTTTTTCTTACTAAGGGGCACCTTTTCTCTTTCTATATTTTCTCTATAGTAGATAGGTAGAAGTCTATAATTAGCAAATAACTAAGTAAATTATAAAGTTATGCGTTATAAATAGGTGGTAAAAAGTATAAAACCTAAAAAAGGCTAAATACCTTATATTACCTATAGAAGTTAATACTTATAAGGAAGTTACCTTTTATTTACTTTTCTATTACTATAGCTTTCCCCTCTTTTTATATTTACTCTAAAACTAGAATTTATATACACCTTACCCTTCCTTTTCTACCTTTCTTTTCTACCTTCTAATTATAGTAAGCCTCTCTAATAGAATCTAATAACTATATCTACTTATATATAAGCTAAATTTATAGTATTAATAACTAGAATAAGTAAGTATAGTAATATAGAGGGCTATAAAGAATACGCTGCTAATATACCCTACCTTTACAGAGACTTAGTTAATTAGAAGAGCAAATATTATATAGAGGAAGATATCTATAATTAAAGCATAGCTACCTTTAAACGCCTATAGTAATATAGTAATCTCTAGCAGAGGGCAAGGAATAAGAGATAATAGCTGCTCTCTAATTATAAAGCTAACTTTCCCTTCTCTATTTATAAGCTTTATATATTAGCTTAGCCTAAGTATATAATTAAAGGGAACTTCTACTATATCTTCCTATTCTAATAGCTCTACTAACTCTATAGGCACCTCTAATAGTAAGTAAGAAGGTATAAAGGCCTAATAATTAATAAAACCTTATTAGAATTCTTCTAATATACTATAGAATTAGATATAGAGTCTCTTATATAGATAGTAGGTAGCCTTTACTATAATATCTCTACCTTCTTTTAATCCTAGAACCTCTAGAGCTATATTCTTTATAGTATTAAAAATGCTTAGGTATTTAATAGCTTTATACCTCCTTTAGCTATTACTACTAAAGTAAAGTATCTACTTAAATTCTTTACTAAGATAGTAGAAAATAATAATAGTACTAAGGACTTAGATAAATAGCTAATATATAATTAGCTAGCTCTCCTAGCTATTAGTATATTTATACTTAGCTAAATATAGTAGGTAAGAGCCTTATATAAAATATATATAGAATAATCTATAAAAATTGCAGAACTTACTAACTACCTCTAAGCTATTACTAATACTATAACTTCTCTAGTTTTTAATATAAGTAACTAGTATATAGTATACTATATAGATAAATATAGGTATAATACTATAGTTTATAAAACTATAGAGAGCCTTACTAGCAGTCCTTACCTTACTATCTACTAGAAATAGGTATAAATCCTTATCTAAAACCTTAACCTCTATGTAATTAATACTATATAGAACCCCTAATAATAGAGAGTCCTTAAAATAGCCCTTCTCTATTAAGATATAGTTTAGGGCATAATAAACAACATCTACTATATTATATATAGTAACCTAGGTGTAGCGTATATTAGCTAATTATAACTTATAGAAAATGCTATAGATAGCTAGGGAATAATAGTAAATAAAATATAGGAATATAGAATTAAGAGGTATAGTAGAAGCTAGAATAGTTAGTAGGAACTCTTATTTATAGATTTCTTTTTTTGTTTTCTTTAGCTTAGAATAAGCTATCTTCTTCTATAAAAGGGGGGACTTATTATAGTCCTAATTAGGAACCTCTATTTTAGGGAGGCCCTCTACATCTAGTAGGGGATATCCCTATAAAAGGGGGTTTCCCTAACTTATAGAAGAAGAAGAATAACTTAATTAATTAATACTTATTACTTATTACTTTACTTATACACTTAACTGCCTTACAATTATACACTAGTGTATTCCCCTTTATTTATAATAAGGTCTTAACAGACTCTGCGGACTTCTACCCTTTTATAACGTATCTCGACGTACGCGCGGATACCCCCAAGTTACGTGTCGACTGGAGCCGATAATACGGTGGCTTCAGCACGTAACATTAGGTAGTAGCACCTTTCTATATAGTTAATTATACTAATTAAGAACCCTACTAATCACCTATACTAAAGTATCTATAAAAAACATAGAACTCTTAAGTTATCTTTAAGCTATTACTAGTAATATAAATATAGTAATTTTCGCTATATAGAACTAGCACCTAGCCTACTATAGCAAATTTGTAGATATAATATTAATATTAATAATATAATAAGATCCCTTACTAGCTACGCTAGCCTTATAGCTTATTAGACCTAGATAAGGGAACTTATTAGAGATCTTAATATATATACTATTAATATAGTATACTCCCCTTAGTAATAGAGAGCGTTTAAAGAGGCTCTCTACTATAAAGATATAATTAGAGGTATAAGGAACAATATTTACTATATTATAAATAAGGAAGCAGGCACTATATAAGAACTATACATTTAGATCTTATAATATAGGGACACTCTATTTTTTCTTTTTGCTAGAGGATACTTACCCTATATTTTTCTTTAGAGTAGATAGGCAGAAGTCTACAACTAGTAAATAACTAAGCAAATTATAAAGTTATGTATTATAAATAGGTAGTAAAAAGTATAAAACCTAAAAAAGGCTAAACACCTTATATTACCTATAGAAGTTAATACTTATAAGGAAGTTACCTTTTATTTACTTTCCTATTACTATAGCTTTCCCCTCTTTTTATATCTATTCTAAAACTAGAATTCTTATATACCTTACCTTTCTCTTCTACCTTCTACTTATAGTAAGCCTCCCTAATAGAAACTATTCAAAATATGGCTTAGTATAGAGTAATTACTAGCAGAGGTAGTGAGTCTCTAAGAGTAATGCTTCTATAAGCAGCAATTATCTTCAGCAGTGGAAGGGCAACGACTTCTAGCAATCTAGAATAGCAGCTTGGTATTCTTTACGGTAATGGACGATTTAGGGCAACAAGCAATTTAGATGAGGAGAGAAATTTACTTCTACTTCCTTATATACCCTCCAACCATATCGTTGGATCAGGGCCGCTAATGGGGGTTCGTCTGCCACTTTTTGAATCCCGCAAAATTCATTTATATAGGAAAACAAAAAAATAGACTCACCACCACACAACGCAGGTGCAGATATGCGACCCGTTTGGCCAGAGGTATACGAGGGGATCTAGGGTAGCTAAGAATACAAAGCTGACCGCCTAGGGCAGAATTCTAGACCGCTTTACGGCAGAAAACGCCGTAGAAAACGCATCAGAAAACGCAACAGAAATCGAGGTATAACTGCCGTTATTGCTGAGGTTGAATATCAGCAAAAGAACGCTGCCGGGTAGGCTGCAATTATAAGGGGCTCAAAAATAACACCTTTATAGTGATTATTTTAACAAGGTACTACTATACTATAGCTAATATAGTACTAGCCGCTATAAGTAAGAAAAACAATCCTACTCTATGCTAATAGGATTAGTTTAGGAGTAATATATTAACTATATAGGTTTATACCTAGCCTAGTCTAGATCCTACAATATTACTAATAAACACTAGAACTATGTAAAAGCAGTATACCTAACGCAGCCCTAGGCATTTACTAAACCACTAGTAGATACTAGTAAGAGCTAGACTATAGTCTATAACCTAAATAGGCACTGTACTATAAGTAATACACTATTATATAAGGCATTACCTTAGAAGTAAGTTAGTAGACTTTATATATATAGACTAAACCCTTCTATAGAGCTAACTTTCTATATAGAAGGACTACTAGTAGCCTACCTTAACCTACTACCTAGCCCTATAGCAGCACTATCTAAGCTAAGCTATACCTAGTAGACTATCTAATAGTATATAATTAAGGTTATATACTAGAATATATAGAAGTAAACCTAACTTACACACTTAGCACTATAAAGCTAACCTAGTACTAATGTAATAGCACTCTAAGAACCTAGTATAATTAATAGCTACCCCCTAAACCCTAGCCTTAGCTGCTTTTAACTAGTAGTATAGGGTAGGCATATAGCTATATATATTAATTACTAACTTAGCATTAAATTATAGTTAACGTAGAAGGGTAATAATTAGTGCTCTATTATAATATAAGGCACTAAAATATACTTAATTTATTCCCCTAACTATAAACCAAACTAAACCACCCCCCTTACTAAACTAATAGTAGCACTACCTTATCTCTATAGTATATTTATAGAAGACTTTAACTAGTATTATCTACTCTAGGATTAATTTAGTTATATATTAGTAGGGAGCAACCTTCTCCTAATAATAATAATATAGTAGTAACTTAGCTTAGCTATGCCCTTTAGTAAGGTAATATAGCGCTCCTAAGGCAAATATAATAGCACTATTAATTACACCTAGGCTACCTAAGATATATATATAGAATTCCTAGGAGGCCTTACTATTTCTAGCTCTAACTATATACTATAGCTTATATAAATTAGAACTGCTAAGAGACTATTAAGTAACTACCCCTATACCTTTAAATAGTTACTAATAAAAGACAACTTAGTTAAGGCTAAGGCAGCAGCACAGTTCTGCTATAACACTATAAGCCCCCTACTATATAACCCCTAAGAAATAGAAGACTATTGTTACGGTCTTGTTATGGACTGGCCTAGAGAGCAACTGCTATCTAGCGTTCATAGAGTTATTATTAACCATACAGAAGAAGAGAGGATCGTCTTCTTCTGTCTTACTATATATACCCTTTATATCTCCTATAGGTAAGCTAAGTAAGTACTATACATACCCTAAGTAGGGCCCTAGCCTATTCTAGAAGGTGCCTAATAAGGGGCCCTTCTATATATAGGACCTCTATACCCTATATATAGGGTCTGCTAGTCTTCTAATAAGGATCCAAGCCTCTAGCTTAAATCTATTATATAGCCCCCTTCTTAGCCGCCCCTTCTTCTAAATAAGACCTCTTATAACATAACCTACCTAAATTATTAATATTAGTATAGGGTCTAGGGACCTATTCTAATAGTGCTTTAGTACTGCTAGTAGTAAGATTATAATAATCCTAATAGTGCTCTAGCACTGCTAGCAGTAAGATTATAATAATACAGAATCCTAATTAGGAAATTTAGGTGTTGTGTGTAAATTATATAATTATATAGTGTGTAATTACGTAATGTAAGTAATTATATATATAATTACTCCCCTTTCTATAAGTAGTATAAAAAGGTCTTATCCCCCTCTCCCTATAGCCCTTAGTTTCTATTATTATTACTTCTCCCTTACTTATCTTAGTACTAATAGTTTTACTAGTAGTTTACTTATTATCTCCTATACACACCTATATATTAATCTCTTTAGTATATACCTCTTCCTCTTCTTATCTATTATAGCTTTAGCCCCTAGACTAACCTCTATCTAACGTATTAATTATAGCCCCTTATTATTATAGCCTTATCCCCTAACTACCCTACCTTATTGCCTTTATACACTAGTTTTATTACTACCTAGCCTCCTTTCTATTATAACTAAAAACCTATTATATCCTCTAATTGTAAGTTTATAGTTTCCCCTATGCATTCTTAGTAGAACCTTATTGTTAATATTTATAATAGGCGTTATATCTACTATAGCTAGTGCCTCTAATAGATTACCCCCTAACTAGGGTAATAACTAAATCCTTAGTTATTATAAACTTAAAGGCAACTTAGATAATAAGTAATACGCAGCTTATTAGTAGGTGTAGTAATAGTATCTTATATACCTACTATACGCTACTAGGAATAGGTTGTTTAACTACCTAGTTATTAGCAAAAAGGCGTATAATCTATATACTATAAAAAAATAAGGTTGTGTTAGGGCTGCCTATTTATTTACTATAAATCCTATGCTCTGCTATATAGCCTAAAATATAGTTACTACTATTAAGGCTAGTAAGGCTATTAAGACCCTATAGGGGCCTACTCCTAGGTCTAGTAAGATTAAAGCTATTATATTACTACCTAAGTTTACTAAACTTAGGCAGCGATTTATTAACCTCTCTAATACTATAATAGATGCCCCTAGTATTACTACTATTGCTAAGGTGTTACAGTCCCAACCGGGAACCTCCATTTTGGGGAGGCCCCCCACATCTAGTGGGGGACATCCCTATAAAAGGGGGTTTCCCTAAGTCGTAGAAGGAGAAAAACAACTTAACTATATCATACATATCACTTTACCTTACTCTTACACTTGCTTGCCTATATAATTATGCACTAGTGTATTCCTCTTCTTTTATAACGAAGTCTCGACAGGTTCTACGGACTTCTACCTTTTATAACGTATCTTGACGCACACGCGGATACCCCCTAAGTTACATGTTGACTAGAGCCGATAATACAGCGGCTTTAGTATGTAACAACTGGTAGTAATTGCTGTTTCTTTTATACGCCTACTGCTATATAAGAGGTAACTATTTCTATGCTAATAACCCTAGATAACTAGCAAACTTAACCTATTAGTCCTAAATCCCCAACCCTTACGTTAATATTGGAAAACTAGATACGCCTTATACACTATCTCTAGGCCTTTTACTAAGAATTCCCTAATTATAAAAATAGGGGAAGACTACTTATATCCCCTAAGGAAGTAGAAAACCTCTACTTCCTTACTAGATATTAGTATATTAATAGCAAACTTTAACTCTAAGCAGAACCTATAGTTATTAAAAGACCATCCCACTAGAATCCTATAGACCTTATTACAGTAAGCGCTAAGTAGCAAACTATAAAAGGCATTATCTATATTACCTAGAAGGATAGACTTTTTAACCTTAGTAGGGACCTTAAAGAGATAGAGTTAGCACCTATTAAAGACAGTACTATACTACTAGAGATAGATAATAATATAGGAATATTTAGCACACCCTAAGAAGACGCCTTAATAGGAGAGAATTCTAGCCTAAGGGAGAGAGGACTACTAAAAACCCTAAATCTTACCTTACTCCCTATAAAGGATACTAACTTCTCTTTCTAAGAAGGCAGCTATTACAGTGCTATCTCCTAAAGGAAAATACCCCCTAGAATCCTAATCTATTATTATACTATATATAATAAGTTTAAGGCCCTCTCTATTACTTCTATAAGCTCTATAGGCTTTAACTAAGTAGAGAAGGTAGTGCCTTATTATAAAGAAAGGAAATTCCCCTATCTCTATAATAATAACTACTATTAACAATAGGAATCTAGTATATTTAGCAAAATTAAGCAAATATTGCTTAATATAAGAGAGCAGTAGGAAATTGCACTTAACAGCATCTATTACTCTATGTAAAATAACCTTAATAAGGCTATACACTGCTTAGAGACTAGGACCTACTTTGCCCTAGCTCTAGAGCTAGCTACTAACTAAGTAGCACCCCTTTTAGCAGAATTTTAGCAGCAACCATCTAAGTCTAGACTATAACCCACAGCACTTACTAAATAGACCTCTACTACAGACGTAAAACGACTTATAGCATCCTTTAGATCCTAAGGTACTAGAGTAACCTTAGTAAGGCATATAGAACTTAGCATATAGAAGATAGGACACCCCTATACCTAAGCCAACCACCCCTAGAATAACACCCACTCTACTATCTACTATAAGGAATATATAGCTAAGCTACCAGCCACTTAAAGCATAGAATGTATACCTCTTACAGCAGAATACCTCTAGAATAGAGATCTGCCCTATAAGCTAGTAAACATAGGCTAAGTTATAATACTTATTAATAAATTAGTTAATTCCTTCTAGAAGATTAAAGACATTAGGTACCTAGACCCTAAGACAAATCCTAAGGATATTAATAGCGTAGCTATTAAGCATAAAGGTAAGATAGTAGTCTTTATAGATATAGACCTATAGATCTAATCTATTAAAGACTACTTTAACTATATAGGACCTAGTTAATAAGACTAGATTCTACACTAGATATAGTATCTTTTCTATAGCACCGCCCTAACATAGTACTACTAGCACCTTAACAATAAAGAAAAGATTGCTATTTTCTATAATCTAGACATAATATTCGCCGCTATCTAGAAGGAATTTAGCATTAGGGTCTAAAATGCTATAGCATAGCTTAACTAAGCTAAGTTCTCTAGGGAAGACGTCCTCTCTAACACATCCTTACACAACTTTACAGCAAAGGTATTCTGCTATACTTAGGTAAATAGCAAATCTAGTAATTTCCAGCTATTAGTTTATCTTTACTATAAGCTATATCCTAAACTTAGGCAAATTTGCCTAACCTCTACAGAAATAGACCGCTGCAACGCCTACGTTAAACTTATTAATAGAAAAAAACGCAACCTTAGGGATTTCCTCCTTAAAAGAAAAAACCACTAATAAGCTAACTAAGGCAAGGATCCTATAATTGCCTATATAGTAGCTAATAAATTAGAATCTAATAATAGGGACCCTATAGATATAGGCGTAGAAGTATACTAGAATTAACAACTATACTATTAAGATTAGTAGGAGTATAGTAGAAGCCCTTACTAGTAAGAGTACTTTAGTTACTACTACAACCCTTATAGCCCTAATAGGCAATAATACTTAGATAGGGAATAAAGTAATAAAAACCCTCCCTAGTAAGGACATCTCTACCCCTTTTTTAGGGATAGAAGCTACCTATAGGAAGGCTACTGCTAAGAACTATAGTAGAGCAGGGATAACAATAAGAGGACTAAAAACAATGCAGACTTTAGCGAAAAGACAACCAATACTCTAAAACAGCGCAAAGAGAGGCGTAGAACCTATTTTAAGTCGCCCCCACTACAGCTTTTTAGGCATAATAAGCGCTATTATAAGAAATAGGCTCTAAGAAACAGCAATAGCGCCAACCATATTGTGGTTGTTAATAACTTAGATACTAAAGCTAAGGAAGCCCATCTCGCCACGTCTAGATACTACATTATTAAGAAAGGTGTTATTAAAGATAATAGTAATAAAGAAGAATCTAACTTTATTAATACCTTCTACATTAAATTACCCTATATAGTAGGGATAGACTAAACAAAAGGTATTACTATATCTAGAGGATTAGTTAACAGCTAAGTAATTAAAGCAGTCTCTTACCCTTACTAAGTAGAAATCTCTAGCAAGACAAAAACAATAACATACCTTAAGATAAACCTTTGTTTTAATAACTAAGGTGTAGACTATAAAATTTGCCTAGACACTAGCACTTTATCTATCCTAGTTAATAAGAAATAGCTTAAACAGTATAGCTGCAATGTAATATAGGGCACCCAGCAACCAAAATCTATAAATAGGGTAAATTCCTCCTTCTATATTACTAAAACAGCTACCTTTAACTTCTATATAAGAGGCAAAGCTAGGGGTAAGTTAGTATTAGGCTACTTTATAGTAACTATAGATGTAATAGAGAAACTCGCTCCAAAAATGCTAATTAGTACGGATTTTATGCATAATTATGGCATTAAGATTGATTTTATCAAGCCAAGAGTGGTTTTTCGCTTGGTTTATAATATAACCACCCTAGGCTAAATCTTCCACCCCCTTTAGCTTATACCTACACAAAGGGTTACTATAGTAAATAATATAATAATCCTACTATATTATATAGAGGAAGTATAGGTCTACTAGGAGGACCTTAAGGACCTAGAAGACATAAGTATATACTACTTTATATTACAAAACTATTAGATCTTTAACGCTATACTTAAGAAGGGCTAGGATAAGACTCTCCCTATATACAACCACTTAGATTACACACTCTACATCCAACCAAACCAGCAATTAGGCCACCTAAAAGGAATAGCTGTAGTTAATTCCTACTATACTATAGCAAACATCTGCAAATATTCCGAATTTTGCGGCAAGAACATCAACGTTCCCTAGTTCAGCAAAGGGAGTTAAGAAACAGAATACGCCTTTTCTATTACTAAAACCTATAAAGTAGGGGAAACTATTAATAACCTAGACCTAAAAGCAGTTAATAGGGGAATCCTATTATATAGAATCTCTTATCTAGATAAAGTGCCCTTTATCTTAAATAAGTTTAGTGTTAAAGTTACAAACCTTAACCCTACTATAGCTAAGAAGTTAGTAAACCTTACTAATAAATACAATATATACTATAACAAAGGCATAGTGCCTATGCCTAAAGATAAGCAGATAAAAATTAACTTTATTAATAGATAGTAAAATCAGCTTAAGCTACTATAGGTATACAACCTTAGCTATAAAGATTTTAAGAAATTCTGCAAAATCTTTAATAAGAAATATAAGGCTAGAAAGGTATTATACCTAGGAGGTAGAGAAAAGGCACTCTGCCTATGCCCTAGATTCCTTATATAGAGAGATATAGGGAAAGAATGTAAAGGATAAGCAGTAATTAATATAAGGCCTATTAATAGCATCACTGTCCTAGATGTCTACCCACTACTAGACTAAAGCAATATTATAGGGGACGCCTATAGTAAAAAATGGATATCCCTCCTTAATGCATCTAGTTTCTTTAATTAGCTCCTAGTATAGTAAGAACACCGCAATTAGATGGCTATTATCTCTAAGAGAGGAATTAAGGTATTACACATAGCTATATAGGATTTTAAGAACTTACCTATATATATATAACGATTTATAGATAAAGAATTCTATAACTATAGGGCATTTATTTACGTCTACATTAATAACATTGCTATCTTCTTAGACACTCTTAACAAACATCTACAGCACCTTAAAGTTGTGTTCTAAATCCTTAAAAAATGCCAACTTTACATTGCTATAAAGAAATCATTTATTAGATATCCCTCTATCTAACTATTAGGATTTATTATTAATGCAGAAGGCATTACTAACACTAGCAATTAGGTTAAGGCATTTAAGAACCTATAAATGCTAACAACACTCTTAACACTCAAAACCTTTATTAGCATAGCAAGATTCCTCTAAGCTGGCATCCCTTAGTATAATATTTATATTAAACCTCTATAGGAGAGGAAGATAGCCTTGCTTTAGGAGCTCTACACAAAGAATAAACTGCTAATTAGAGCGTTAAAGCAAACGCAGAAACGCGTAGCTTAATAGGCAAAATTCACCCTATTAGAGCAGGAAATCGCCTCCTTTAAAGCTATTAGAAAGCTATTATACACTAAGGTTCTGCTATAGCACTATAACCTAGAGCAACCCCTCTTCTTTAAAGTTAACGCCTATAAGGAAGGATTTAGACTATATGCCTTCTAACTAGCTATTAACTAGGATAGAGAAAGCATCCCTAGAAAGGATATTAAGGGCAACTAACTACAACCCATCTTATTCCTCTCTAGGCTAATATCTATAGTTAAAAAATAATATAGCTCTATAGAAGTAGAGGTTATAGCAATTGCCTAAGGAATGCGCAAGCTATAAAAAATAGCTTAGTTAAATTCCCAGCCTATAAACATTATTATAGATTACTCTTTAGCAAAGAGTATAATCTAGTATACCTTACTTACTATAATAGACCTTAACAAGGCTAACCTTAAATTAGCAAAGGTTGCTAATTACTTATTGCAATTCAAACTCTAAGTAATTCACATACCTAGAACGCTAAACGTAGTCCCTAACGCACTCTCCTAATTACTAGTAGACGTTAGCTATTGCAAGGCAGCAGATCACAGCTATTTTAATAAACTCAACGCATGCGTGTACTTTAGGGAAGATTTCTTAGCAACCGTAATTATTAATAACGAGATAAAAAGCTCTATTATAATAGGATACCCGCACAATGCGAAATATAGCTGGATTATTAATAGAATAAAAGCCTATAGGGAGAAGCAGCAATATACTAATAGAAATTAACCTAGAATCCCGCTCTATAGATAGGACCTTAGAGACAATAAGCTACTCTACTACTAAGATACTAAAGGCTGCTAAAGGCTATACATCCCTTAGAGCTACATTAAGACCCTGCTTTAACTTACTTATAATAATTATTATTACTTTAGCGCTAGGCGGATAGCCAAGGAGCTATCTATAGTTAGTTTTCTATAGATAAGCAGCCAAATTCGCACCTATATTATACACTATAATACGTATAGGGAAAATGCAGTACTCTAAACAAGACCTCTAGGCAAAATAAAGCCTTTGTAAACTAAACCAGTCCCCTTCTACTGCATTTTGCTTAACTTTATTACTAATATGCTAGAAGTTAGCTCTACTAATACTATATAGACAGTGGAAGGCTACAGTACTTACAACTCACTCTACCTAGTGAATTGCTTGTTTAGTAAGAAAACAATCCTTATCCTAGGTTATAAGTTATATACTGCCAAAATCTAGGCGGGATTCCTTCTTAAGGGGCTGTATCTTACTAACTAGGGTCTTCCTAAGGAAATTATTAGTAATTATAATCTAAAATTTATATCTAAACTCTAGACCTTACTATTCTATAAATTAGAAGCTAAGCTCCTTATGTCTACTACATACCACCCCTAAATAGATAGAGTAGCCGAAAGGAAGAACTAAATAGTAATTATCGCTCTGCAATATCACACAGCCACCAACCTAAATATCCTATAGATCTTAGTAATACCAGCGTTGCAACACCATCTTAATAACACTATATCAGCCCCTATCAATTAATCTCCTAACAAGCTTATGTTTAGCTATAAGCCCCTTACTATTATTAACCTCCTTGCTAACCCTAATAAAACCCTTAGTAGACTAAACAACCTAAATATAGAGGCCCTCTAAAAGTTATACTAGAAGGAAGCAGAACTTACTATAATAATGGCTGCAGCCCTTGCTAAAATTAGGTATAATGCTAGGCACAACCCTATAGACATTAATATAGAAGACATAGTCTACCTTAGACTCTATACTAGATATAAACTCCTAGGGAAGCTAAAGAGGAAATAGTTACCTTAAAGAGCTAGGCCTTATAAAGTCCTTAAGAAGGTGTCTCCCCTATCCTTTTAGCTAGAATTCCCCTAAAACTTTAGGGTCTATCTAGTAGTATTAGTAGCTTAGCTTTAGAAACTATAGTAAGGGGCAGACCCTTTTAGAAGGGCTAAACCTCTACTGCTGCCTATTAATCTTATAGGTTTAGGCAAGGTGGATTACTAGGAAATTAAAAGAATTAAGAACTATTAGGTTAGAATCTACTAGAAGAAAGGAAGGAAACTATAAATTAACTTCCTAGTCTATTAGAAAGGATTCTTAGCAAAAGACAACTAATAGATCTTAGAGGAAGAAATGTATATTAACACAGTAGAAATAGTTAACTCTTACCTAGAGAAGAACGCTATTAACTAGGATAAAGAGTATTATAAGTGCTGTCTTACAAGAGACTCTAACCTATAAAACACAGCGCAATTTGCTAGCAACACGCCTTACACTACAAAATTATGCGTAAAGGCATGCATAGGAAGCCCTTACTAGCAGAAAAGCCACGCCTCTAAGGCAAATTCCTACGCAACCCTAAAACTTACTTCTAACTTACTTACCTAGAGTAAGCTAGGTATAATTTTCTTACCCCTTTTCCTTTTAATTTCCCTCCTTTTCCCCCCTTCTACCTTTCCTCCCTTAACCTTTTCTATTATTACTAGGTTTACTATAGGAATAATTATTATTATATTAATCTATAACAACCCTTAGTGCTAAATCTAACTAGTTTATAACTAACCTACCCCTATAGATACACTATTCCCCTACTCCTAAGGATATTACTACACTGTATATAGTAGTATAATTCTTTAATAAATCTAGTAAGCTCTCTAGGTACTACAATCTCTAGAGAAGGGCCTAGCTTAATATATATATTCTGCCCCTAAGTTTTACACTAAAATCCAGCAAAGAGGTGCTTCTTAGACTATACTATAGGCTGTTACTCCTAAGTCTTACTATCTGCAATATTAGAGACGCTTTTAAACATTATTTTATAGGAGATTTTAACTAAGCCTAATACTGCTAAAAGCATATACTAACTACACAGTACAACCTTAAAAACCCAGCTTTCTATAATTACCCTCCCCTAAAGCTATTAAGCCTATTTGCCAGTGCTATATTAGACTATCCCTAACTAAACCCCTTTAGACTTAGCCTTCTCCCTAACATTACAGAGGATAAAATTAGCGCAACCTTAGCTAATAACGCAGTTACCGCAGGCATTAACACACTAATACATCTGTATGCAGATAAAGACGAGGACAACCCGGTTAATCTAGACAATAAGGACGCCTAGGACGGCAAGAACTACAAACCTACTAGCAATAATAATGATTCCCTTTGCCCTAGGCCTACAAAAACAACCCATAGCTATAAGAGAAACATCTAGGCTGCCTATGCAGATACCATAGAGTATATTAAAGGTTTCCAGCTATATTAGCACTTTTGCTAATTTAGCTGCGTAAATGGTTAAGAATACATCCTATGTATAGAGGAGGACGCTGTTGCTTTTAATGCTAAAACCACTACTAACACCACCTACGCTAAGTAGTAGTATACTAATAAGGGAAGTAGCACTAAAAAACCTTAGACCTTTACAGACATATTATATATTATAGGAAGAGAATTCTTTATAGTAGGCGTGGAAATTAGCGCTAACAGCGTAAGCGTTGCCCCTAAGGACTTACTCTATAACCTATATATAAGAGTTATAATAAACTATTGTAAGATTTACAAGGCTCTTAAAAAAACAGCTAGCCTTAAAGGTAAATCTAAAGTACTAGTAGTACATACAGCTAGGGAGGCCCTTAAAAGGGCAGTTACTATCCACTGCAAAGGGGGCTTACACAATAATTGCCCCTAGACCAGTTGGCTACCTACGCGCGAAATAATTATTGCTAAGAGGATGTGCGCGGCCTTTAGCGCTCTAAATAGGACCCTTAGCAGCTACTTAGCGTCGCTTAGCCAATTCCACCTAGCCAGAATTTTAGGACTAATAGAATCCAACCCACTGCCTATCCCTATAATCTAGAGCAAGGTCCTCTAACAAATTGCAGCGCTACAGACCACTATTAAGTCCTTAGAATAAACCACTGCTAGCTATAAAGAACTCCTTAACAAACAAAAACACAGCCTTCTTACAATCCTTAAACTTATTAACGCTTCTAAAGACAGTAACACTATTATAGTTAATAAAAAGCTTATATAAATAGCTTAGAAAACAGAAGCACACACTACTAACTTAGCTAAGAGCATCTTATCTATAGAAAAGGCTATCTTACGCTAAGAGACCACCGCCTAGTAAATAAAGAAGGCTATTGCTAGCCTCTAAGATAAAGTAAACACTACCTATACGGATATAAAAACGCTCTAAGCAGCAATTAAGACTCTTTATACGCCCCCTAAACCTACTAATATAACACCAAAACCCGCAGCAAAAGGCTAAACCAGCTTACTAAGCAGCGGATTTTGTCTAGTTAATCTAGAGGCTAGCAGCGCTAATAGATAAGAGGAATAAGGCGCTACTAAGCGGAAAAGCCACAACACTACTGCTTTGCTAGGACCTAACAAAGCTGCTTGCTAAAGAATAGGCTTAATTCCACTAGCATAAAAAATAAGGATAACCCTACTAGCACTATAAGAACCACCTAGGCAGGGGATAATAAAGGTACTGCCTAAAATAGCATTACTACTAGTAATCTAGAAGGCGCTGGCTAACCTACTGCTAAAAACAATAGAGCAACCAACCCTAAGACGCCTAGCTGCTGTAAAGACAACAACCTATTAAGGCGCTAGGCTGCTAGCTCTTCCTACCTTAGCAGCGCCTACTGCGCCTAAAGAAACTAGCAAATCTAGTAGATAATAGGCAATAAACAACCTATTTAATTAAACAATAATAGACCCCAGCCAACCCACGCTGGCTCTATAAGAACTTACACAATTTTAAACTTGCTTATTACTATTGCCCAACGCCTTGCTAACAACGCTTGCCTTACTTATTAAACTCACTACTAATCTACTTACCCTATTAAGGCATTAACTTGCTCACTTACTTACTTTAATTACCTATGCATTCTCCTTTCTTCCTTTTGCTAAATTCTCCCCTAAACTTATATATTATAGTTTACAACCTAGATAATTAACTACATAGCTTAGATACGCAATAAATACTATTTTTACAAGTGCAAGCAAAACGTAAAGTTACGCATTGTATAATGAATATATTGTGAAAACACCATAACCTATACACCTAAAGACCCTATACTATTAGCAGAAGCTAACATAAATAAGGGACTCACTGTTTATTTACTTTCCTATCACCCTACAAACCTCCTACATTTCTACCTACCCCTCCTTTTCTGCCCTACTTTAGAATCTACATATTATTACCTCTACACCCTTTCTATAGCTAATTCCATTACAGCAGCAGCTAAGACAACTAAAAATACCAATATAGAACACTAGGAAGAATGCACTGCTAACATGTCCTATCTCTATAGAGATTTAGTCCACTAGAGAAACGGGCTGTGCATAGAGGAAGATATTAACAATTAAAGCACGTACACCTTTGATCTCCTATAGAGATATAGCAACCTAAAGTAAGAAACCTAAACCTAAGGCAGTAAACTACTCTTTAAATATAGGGATAATATCCCTAGTTCTACCTACAAACTCTACTAGTCTACCTAGCATTAGGACGCTATTAAAGGACATTTCTAATACATATTCCTACTCAGACAACTCCGCTAAATCTACAGGACCCTCTACTAATAAATTAATAAATAAGGGAGCCTAGCATCTACTAAATCACTAATGGAATTCTTCCAATACTCTATGGAATTAGAAGCAGAGTCCCTTATATAGACAGATAGACCCCTCTAGCGTAATATATACACTTTCTATAGTGTACAGAACCTTTAGGGCCATATCCTTTACAGCGTTAAATCTCCTAGCTGCCTAAAGACTAACAGCCCCCTCTAGCTACTATAAGAGAGAGGCACTTACGTAAATTCTTTATAGAAGTAGTAGAGTATAATAAGCGCCCTAAGGACAAGGAAAATTAGCTAATACACGCCCAGCCAGCATCCTTAATCACCAGCACCTTTGTAATCTATTAAGCGTAGCAGCTATAGATATTGCAAACCACACTTACTAAATAGTCTGCTAAAACGGCAGAACTTACTAACCACCTATAGGCCATTGCTAACTACATAATCTCTCTGGTTTTTAATTCAGCTAACTAGTATATAGTGTACTAAGGGGACTGGCATAGGCACAATAAGGAAGTCTGCGAAATAATAACCAAAATCCATCTTAGAACCAGCCTTATAACCCACTAGGACTAGGTATAAACGCTTACATAGGAACTAAACATCTACGCTATTAACATAGTATAGAACCCTTAATAGTAGAAGATCCTTAAAACAGCCCTTTATAATAGGGTTATAATTAATAGCATAGCAAACAACATCTACTTTATTATAGATAACAACCCTAGAGTAAGATTTATTAGCTAATAACTTAAAGATAGTAAGACGCAAACAATATATTATAGCTTAGCTAAATAGGAACTTTTATTTTTACTCTTACTTAGGGGTACTATACAATTTTGCTATGCGTTAGATAAGCAGTAGTCCGTAATTGCTAATAATAAAGCAGATTATAAAGTTACTCCCTATAAAAACATTACACGTTGTAAATAACCCCCTAGAATCCACAAATTCCCAGTTCCTAGCGTAGGCAGCTTTACCTTATATAAGGCTTACAACCAACTTACCTGCCTATTACTAAATAAACGCCGGCCTAGTGCTTTTAACCCACCACTAGGTATAAAAGCAGCCATTCCCCCTTTAAGAAGCGTAGATAAACCCTATGCACATTACCTTACTAACTAAGTTAGAACCTTTTGCTATTATAAACCAATGCTATAGGGGGATGCTTAAAATCTATAGGAGATTACACCCCTAAGGGGCTAAATACAGTAGAACAGAAGATACCTACAGCTAATAAGACCTTACCTTCTTCCTACTATAGGAAGATAGCAATCTACAATACAGAGTTAGAAATAGAGGAATAGAACCTTTCCTTATTAATAACAATAGTTTCCCTAGCATAATCCACAAACTCTGCTACTCCTACTACACTAGTAACCTAATTAAAGGAGGGTTCTAATATATATTTCTACTATAATAGCTACACTACCTCTATAAAGTCCTCTAATAGTAAGTAACCAGCCCTAATAGCAAATACTCTATTACCCTCCTTAACAAATTCTATATATACACCACCAAACTTAGCATAGAAGGCCTTATCTAGATAATAGGGAACCTCTTCTATAATATATTTACATTTTTTCAATCTTATAATCTCTAGAAGCACACTATAGCCAGCCTTAAAAACCTTCTAATTAATAACAAACCCAACCCTTCCACTGCTAATCCAAACAAAGGCTAATAATTACTTCACTTCTTTACAACCATAGTGGAAAGCAATAAAAACACAGAAGACGTAGAATTCTAGCTAAACCACTCCCAGCCAACCACCTTAGACAGCAGTACCTTCCTATATAGTTAATTACACTAATTAAGAACCCTACTAACCGCCTAAGCTAAAGTATCTACAAAAAACGCAGAACTCTCTAGCCATCTCTAAGCTATTACCAGCAATATAAATAAAGCAATTTTTACTATATAGAACTAGCACCTAGCCTACTATAGTAAATTTATAGAGTATAACGCTAACACTAGCAATAGGATAAGATCCCTCGCTGGCTACGCCGGCCTTATAGCTTATTAGACATAGACAAGGGAACTTATTAGAGAGCTTAACATACACACTACTAATACAGTACACTCCCCTTAGCAATAGAGGGCGTTTAAAGTAGCCCTCTGCTATAAAGACGTAATTAGAGGCATAAGGGACGACATTTGCAATATTATAAACGAGGAAACAAGCATAGCATAAAGATCAACGTCCTTAGGCCTTATTGCATAGGGACACTCTATTTTTTTTTTTTTCTTACTAAGAGGCACCCTTTCTCTTTCTGTGTTTCCTTATAGTAGATAGGCGGAAGTCTACAGCTTGCAATAATAAAGCAAATTGTGAAGTTACGTCTCGCTTAACCGCACATACTATAACAAACCTCCCAAATAAATATTAAGCTGTCCTAATAACCTATAGAAGAACAAAGATAGCGAAAAACTTAGAAAACCCTTACCTTTTCGTCATAAGCAAACGCCACTACACAACCCTCACCCCTCTCCAACAAACTTACTTCCACCTCTCCCTACAGCAAAAAACGTCTTAATCATCACTCCTATAGCATCTCTTGCAAAAAACGCTATTATAGACTATTAGATAGCACGCATCAACTTCAAAATCCACAAAGATCCACGGGATTAACAAGCAAACCTTAGGAATGATAATACTTACTAAGAATGTAAAAAAGCCCTCTAGCTATTAGAAGAACGCAGCAACCTAAAGGAAGAGGTAAGAATTAGAGGACTCCCAGTAAGCAGCTAAGATCCTTAAGAGTCTGTCTTTAAACTCTACTACTTAACTTACGTTTAGAACCTTATTAAGGGCAGGTTTAAATAGTATTACCTCCTAAACCTCCTTAACTATATAGATTACAAGATCTACTAACAACGCTATAATCCACCTACTTAGATCAATAACAACCTAACCCTCTTAAAGGATTACTTCCTCCTATATATATTAAGACTTAGCCTAGAAGCTTTTATCTAGCTAAATAAAGAAACCTACTATAGTATTTGCTAACTCCTCTCCACCTAGGACATCTAGACTTACATTATAAATACGCTAGAAATCTTTAAAAGTTGTATAAACTAAAGAACAATCATACTAGTACAATTATAGTAAGAAAGAACGTTTCTCCGCTTCTTTGTGTAAATCACTAAAACCTACAATAATCTAACTACAAGAGGCGCAGCTTTAGGCTATAACTACTAAATACGCCTAGGCGCTAATATATTTATCTGCTATTACTTACTCTAGGCAGAGGTACAAGAGGCTGCCTAAAGCAATAGACACAGCTACATTGCCATACTTAACGTCTCTCTCTAGGAAATTAACTTTATCTAAGAAAAGGTCTCCTTCTATATAACTAGAGGGCACAACCCCTATATAAGAGGTAATAATTAGGGCTATTAATAGATTTAGAAGGCCCTAGCTAAAGAGGCTGATTTCTAGGAACTATAGGACTATATATGCCTACTTATCGCTAACTTAAATATTAAAGTAGTCTACACTATAACTAACCTATTACAATAGATAGCTTTTAAGGCTATTCTAAGTTAATAAGAGGTTAAGGCTGCCCTAGCAAACACAATTTCCTATGTAATAAACAGCAGCTAGAACGTAAGGAACAAAAAGATAAGGCAGGAGATAATGCTAAAGGAAGCTAGTAATAGGATAGTGGAATTAGAATTTAGAGTATAAGCACTATAGTAGTTAGCAGAAAACTAGGAGGCTTAGTAGGAATACTTATTTATAGATTTCTTTTCTTATATTCTTTAGCTTAGAATAAGCTATCTTCTTCTGTAAAGGGGGGACTTATTACAGTCCTAACTAGGAACCTCTATTTTAGGGAGGCCCCCTATATTTAGTAGGGGACATCCCTATAAAAGGGGGTTTCCCTAAGTTATAGAAGGAGAAAAACAACTTAACTATATTATACATATTACTTTACCTTACTCTTACACTTGCTTGCCTATACAATTATACACTAGTGTATTCCTCTTCTTTTATAACGAAGTCTCGACAGGTTCTACGGACTTCCACCTTTTATGACGTATCTCGACGCACGCGCGGATACCCCCCAAGTTACGTGTCGACTGGAGCCGATAATACGGCGGCTTCAGCACGTAACATAAGGGGTATGCCCCTTATAGCTACTAGGGTAGCTATAAGGCTGCCCTTACAATCCTTAATACCCTACTTTAGATAGGAGAGATACCTCTTACTATTACTACCCCTTCTACCTATTATCCCTATACTACTACTACCCTATCTACTATCTATTACCCTACTATACCTCTATCTACGCCTATATATAACCCTACTACTAATATATAGGTCTTAACTATTACTAACTTATATAACTTTATAGAGTGTAATATATACATTATATTCTGATTTAAGGAGACTATATAGGCTTCTAGTATACTAATGTATTTAGCCTAGAGATTGCCCCCCCCTCCCCCTTATAAGAACCCCTTTGTAGAGGGGAATGTGCTTATTATAGCCTCCCCCTACTACCTATAGCCCTACTAAGATACTGCTTTATAAGGTAGCGCCCCCCCCTATCTCTTTAGAATATCCCCTATATGTTTAGTATACTAGCCCTTTATGCTCCCTGCCCTAGCCTCTATACTAGCCCCTATGCCTACTATTAAGGGAGAGAAGAATAATAAGTTTAAGAATATATAGGCCTATAGAGAGTTTGTATCTAGTACTAGTAGACCCTACTAAGGGTAAGAATTTAACTTTAATAATTTCTAAGAGGGTCTATTATAACTACTTACATTACCCTATTATACTTTAAACTAGGCTAGGGCCTCTATATTCTAGATATTTTCTAGTGGCTTCTATATAGGCTTAGTATAGCTAACCTATTTAACTAATATATTTCTATAATACCCCTAGCCTTAAGTATTCTTTACTACTAAAATCTTCTTAACTTAGTACTCTTTAGTTACTAACTTAGCCCCCTTTTAGAGAAGGCTAGGATAGTAGTTATAAATCTATTAGAAGGGTAGTAGATCTATAGCTGCCTATTCTATAAGGTTTATATAGAATATAGGATAGATATTACCTAGTATATCTAAGTAGATAGTAAGGGGTGTAGATACCTTTAGAACTATATATTTAGCTTTTACCTAATTAAGCTTTTAACTAGGGTATTCTATCTTAATATACTATAAATTAAGCTACATCTTATTGCCTAGCTAGAACTATTCTGCTAGGCACTAGGACTAATTTACCCTCTTCTATTAAGCCTACTAGGCCTAATTAATTACTGCTTAGGCTAGTTGTATACCCTCTTAGATATACTCTATAAACTATACTACTTATCCTTTAGGTAAAGTTTAGCTCCCTTATAGATCTATAATATACTAAACTAACTCTATATTATAGCTATATATTATATAAAATATACTTACCCCTATTACAAAGGATATATAATTATTTAATGCTAATTAGCAAGCTAGTAGGTGTAAGGGCTAATTATACTATATAAACACTACTATAATGCAGAGGATTGCTTATACCTCTTAGTTTACTCTTTCTATATTACTATCTATCTATAGATAATATATAGTTAAAAGGAGATAGTTAGTGCTAATAAGGGAGTAGAGTAAGGACTAGAAGTGCTCTATCTAATCTAAGCTATAATCTAAAATAATGCTCTAGGGAAATCTATAGAATTACTACTAATAGTTAAGGAACTATTATATATATACCTTAGATAATATTATAGTTATTACTTCTAACTAAATATACTTTAAGAGGCAATCTATAATAACTATAAGATACTATAGAGCTATTATATCTTATGCTAAAAGATCTATTATAAAGTCTACTAAGATTTAGGATTAGTATTAGTTTAGTACTAGTATAGGTTGTAGTAAGCCCTAGCTCTGCTATTAGCTCTTCTATACTCTAAGGTAGTAGTAATTCCTAATATATTAGAAAATGTCTTAGGATATACCCTCCTAGTAGAAGTCTTAATATAGGGCTTAAAACATAACATTCTTCTTTAGGTGCCCTAGGAGTAGTAAATTATAGACCTATTAGATAAGTAATATAGTAAGGGGTTTATATTTTAGAGCCTATAGCCTTCCCTAGAATAGGAGCGCCCTATAGGCATTAAGGCTATAGTTACTAGCCTATTACTTTATTTCCGCTAATATAGGGAACTATTAATTACCCCTTTTAATAGCTTATACTTTCTTATTGTATATTCTATCTGCCTATATATTCTAGTTCTATAGGGATTAGATATAGTTATCTATAAAGAACCCTTAATACTATACTAGGTCCCCTATAGGTATTACTAGTAAATCCTTAGTGTCTAATATATATCTATTATAGGTTTCTTATAGGTGTATAAGGTATGTAATAGATATAGATTAAAAAATACTTTATAGTGTAGTTAGCTACCCTAACTTATTCTACTTACATCTTAATAGGGTATCTAGTCTATCTACCTAGAACCCTAAATAGTAATAAAGGTAAAAATTAAAGAGGGTAAGTATCTCTACCTATCTAGCCTATTATTCTAATATCTCTTATAGACTTATAAAGTACTTTAGATTTTTATAGTTAGTAAGTATAGTAAAGGGTTTAGCTATACTATATAATTCTACTAACTATACCTTAAGGTAAGAGATAATGCTAAGAAGCTTCTTATTATAGATTATATAGTTCCTCTATAGTACTATAAGGCAAGCTAAATAGTAAGCCACTAGGTGTAATATCCCTTCCTTATTATATTATAAGAGGCAGCTACTAATAGCCTCTTTAGATATATCTGTCTCTACTACTATAGCCTAGTTTAGGTCCTATTAGGCTAGGATTAGGTATAATATAAAGGCCTATTTAAGCTATTAAAACGCCTTATTATATTTATTAGTCTAAATAAAGGAGGCCCCCTTCTTTATTAGTACTAGAAGGGGACCTATTAAGTTAGAGAAGTTAGCAATAAATTTATAGTAGAAGTTTATAAACCTAAGAAATCCCCTTATGCCTTAGACCCTTATAGAGGCCTTCTAGTCTTAGATAGCTGTAATTTTATTTAGGTTTAGACATACCTCCTACCCTATATATATAATAAACCCTAGATACTTTACCTTTATTACACTAAACACACACTTCCTAATATCTAGGTAAAGGCCTACTTATTATAGGTAGGTAAGGACCTCCTATATTTATTATATATAGTTCTTATAGAAACCTAAGGAATAGATAAGGATATTATTAAGGTATGCTATTATGTATACACTAAGTGTATTGCTAAGCACGCTATTAATGTAATGCTAGAACGTAGCTAGTGCGCTGGCTAGGCCGAATAGGTATACTAATTACTTAAAGAGTCTAAAGTAGGTCTAGAATACTATTAAATGCTTATCCCCTTTAGCTATATATATTTAATAAAACGCAGCGTAAACGTCTAGTTTTATAAACTAATAGGCGCTAGTAAGGGAATAAAGTATTTCCTTAATAAGAGGGAGAGGGTAGTTGTTAAAATAATCACTATAAAGGTGTTATTTTTGAGCCCCTTATAATTGCAGCCTACCCGGCAGCGTTATTTTGCTGATATTCAACCTCAGCAATAACGGCAGTTATACCTCGTTTTCTGCTGCGTTTTTCTGCTGCGTTTTCTGCTGCAGAATTCTGCCCTAGGCGGTCAGCTTTGTATTCTTAGCTACCCTAGATCCCCTCGTATACCTCTGGCCAAACGGGTCGCATATCTGCACCTGCGTTGTGTGGTGGTGAGTCTATTTTTTTGTTTTCCCATACAAATGAATTTTGCGGGATTCAAAAAGTGGCAGACGAACCCCCGCTGGCGGCCCCGATCCAACGATATGGTCGGAGGGTATATGAGGAAGTAGAAGTGAATTTCTCTCCTCACCCAAATTGCTTGTTGCCCCAAATCGTCCGTTACTGTGAAGAATACCAAGCTGCTATTCTAGATTGCTAGAAGTCGTTGCCCTTCCACTGAAGATTGAATTGCTTATAGAAGCATTACTCTTAGAGACTCACTACCTCTACTAGTAATCACTCTATACCCAGCTATATTTTCAATAGGTTATGAGCCCGGGAGGCCTATAGTGAATTTACTATAGTGGCCTACCTATTCTTCAAACTATCGTTCGATATCCCTAGGTTGACGCCTCAACCTAGGTGCCGCACACAAAATCACCACATTTTCTGGTGTTGAATCTGATTCCATTCACACACACAATCACGTGGTCTGACAGCTGGCAATCAATCAATTGATCACTGTCAGCAGCTGCATTCAGCTGCATTTATAGGGATTTTTCCCTATTTTTATTCCTATTTAGGAATATTGTGTGCATTTCACTGAGCATTTTGCACCCTTTTTCAAAGCGTGCATCTAGCTGACGGACCGTTGCGACCGTTGGCAGCTGCGAGCCTCAATTATCGTGCATTCTATCACAATATCGCAGGACAGATTTTTGGTGTTTTCCTAAACCAATCCACCTAAATCTTTGTGGGCAGTATTCCTACAGACCCACAAATCTAGGCTTTTGGCAGAGCCCTAGATCCTGCGCACCATACAATTTGCGTGCGCACGCTGATTCACAATTGGGAACCTGACGATTCTTGCAAATCCCCCAATTAAACAATTGCGAGTTACGGCTTCTGACGGTCTGTCTGAACCGTGCATTTGTTATCAGCAGCTGCAGACTGATTATAGTGAGTTTTATCACTATACTGCAGCAGATTTTTTCCTATACGTACAAAACCTGTACACAGGAAAATTTCGAATCCGTATTTTTACGGACCCACAAATCAGGGCTTTTGGCCGAGCTTTTGATCTGTGGCACCATACATTTTTGGTGCGCGTTCCGATTGAGTTCTAGGGAATCTGACTGCTTCTGCAAATCCCGATTAGAATCAATTTGGAGTTACGGCTTCTGTGACCGTAACTGTTGCTGGGCTTTATTGTTGATAATTCTAGGTATATTTTTTATACCTTCTATAGCTAGATTCAGTACTAGTTATCAGTAAATTTACTGTTTTTAGTAATTCACTACTACTATTTACTGTAAATCACTGTAAATTAGTTATAGAGGGCATTTTTCTTCGAATCCTCTATAATTCTGATATATAGTAAGGTTTTCTCTAAACCTTCTATATTTATAGGTGTTTTTTCTTCCTATAATTAGCTATAGAAGCCGTTTTTTCTCTCTTTTCTATAAAAATGGCTAGAAATCAACGAGGCCTTGAGAATTATCCTCAAGAAATGCAAGAGGATAATTTACCTACAAAAACCCACTTAGAGTTGATTTCTGAGCAGATTGCTGAACAGAATAAGGATCTTGCTACTTTTGTTAAGATAAATGATGCTAAGCATGAAGCTCTTCAGAATCAACTTAAAGACCTTTTAGGTCAAATAGTAGGGTTATTAGGTAACCAACAACGCAATAAGCCTGTAGAAGAAAATATACAGGCTTCTTCCCAACCTGCCGGCCCTTCTAATCCTCTTCAGGAAGCCTTTGACAGGACTACTGCTAAGGAATTGAATAAGAAGGTGCATAATATCCCTAATAATGCAAAATTGAGGGGGCCTGAGAATTTTAACCAATGGAAGCAGGCTTTATCTATACAATTTAGAGCGTTTGGAATGCCTGATTTTTTAGATAATCCTGAAATTGCCTATAATCTTCCTGATTCTCAGCAGGCTGTAGTACTTATGATTATAAGAGACAGCTGCCAAGAGGGACCTCAAGCTGCAATTTGTTGGCAAAAATCACCTGTTGAAGCCTATAAAATCCTTATAAGGCAATATTCACAGAGTTCTGAGATTCAAAGAGGGAATTTATATTCTAAATTTCACTCTTTAAATTTCTCTTCTTATAAGGGTACTTTAGAAGACTTTAATGCAGAATTTAATAACCTAATTGCTAGGTTATTATTATGCAACGTTATAATTAGTGATATAGATCAAACAAATATCTATATTGCTGCATTAAAAGAGACCTTTCCTCATTGGGCTGAGAGGCAACGATATTCTATCAGAGCCGCTAGGGCCCAAGGTCTTCTAGTTAGTCAACTAAACCTGCAATTCCTTATGGCTGATTTATTAGAAGAACAAAGGGATAAAAGCTCCTCTATAGCTAAGGCTCTTAGTTATAAGGCTTCTAATCTCTCTTCTAAGCCCCCTTCTTCTAATTCTCAAGGGGAGTCTAGGAATAATAGAAAATCTAGCAAATCCTTTACTAGGAATTCTAATGATTCTAAGGCTAAATCAGCTAATAAGAAGAAAAAGAACCCCAACAATCAGGATATTAAAGAGCAAGAAGCCTCTTTTGCTATTGGCTGCTACAGCCTAGCAACCGGAAATATAGAGGGAGAAGACCCTAGTTCTTTAGAAAAAGAGTCTTCTTCTAGCAGTGGTTATAGTAGTGATTCTTCGACCTCTATAACTAATAGTAATGATTTTATTACTAAACCTTCTTTTACTTATAAGGCTCAAGAGCCCTCTGACTTAAAAGACTCCCTATTATATGATACAGGTTCTACGTGTCATCTAATAAATAATAAGGCATTCTTTAGGACTTTTAAGGCCCTAAAACACAAAGAAAGAAGCCCTATTATTACTGCTGGAGGCCCTATTTATCCAAAAGGGGTAGGAACTGCTGTTTTTGAAGTCCTAGTAAGCCTAAATCCCACTAAATTTAGGCCCCTAGTACTAAAAAATGCACTATATTTTCCTGGTATAGACACTAATCTAATTAGTGGCCTAGCACATTACACTGCTGGCGGCACCTTAGAAGGTAATAAATTACTATTATCTGATAATTCTTGCTGTGGGTTTCTTAACCCCAAAAGGCATGGTTTTTTCTTACATATTAAGGACAAGAAAACCCCCCTTCTTAGTAAGAATGAAAATGGCCAGCAGGCACACATGTCCTACCCTATACTAGGACCTGCCTGCCCCTTAGGGGCAAATCACCCCCCTAAGGGATCCCTTTCTTCCGATTCTATAGAGGAAAATCACCCCTCTATAGAGGAATCTGCCCATTCCCTCTTTTCTCCCCCTCTAAGCCCTCTGGCTTACCCTGTAGGTTTAGCAACCTACCCTAGAGATAATCTAGGTCCTATAGGGGCTTCCTACCCTATAGAAGTGCATATTCCTAAGAAGATTTGCTCTGATCCTAAGGAATATTCCTATATTCCTAAGGGTGAATTTCCTGATTCCGATAGATATCAAGTAATTGATGAGATTACAGAGGATTTTACAGGGGACTTAGCCCCTATTCTTTCCGAAGGGGCCCCTAGTTGGGCATCTTCTAGGGGCTTAGAAGGTCTAGACCCTAATGTCCTGGGTGCCAATAGTGGCCGTCTAAGCCCCCCTGATGAGGCCTGTGTTCCTAAAGAGGCCCAGCAACAGAGGGAGCCCCAAGAAATAGGCCCTAAGACTCTCCCTAAACCCCCCTATAAATATCCCTCTAATTATCAGAAATTACTATATCAGGCCCTAATTTGGCATGCTAGATTAGGGCACTTAGGTCTTCCTTTACTAAAGAAGCTAGCTTCTATTACTATAGGAATTCCTATTTTTGATTCTATAAAGGATAATGATTTTCACTGCTTACCCTGCAGTCAGGCAAAGGCTATTAGGAGGCCTAGTAAGAAATCTGACCCCCCTAGAATATCAGATGTTATAGAGGGAGATATATTACTAGCTTCTAAAGGAATTTGCATCAGCACCTCTTGCCCCTATATTTATGAGAAAAATAGGCTTGCAAAGTGCACAATAAGGGTTATTCTAGGTGCTAGAATTCCCTTATTCCAAAGGTCTAAGCTGCAAAAATTAGCGCCTAGGACCCAACCAGGGGTCCTATTGGCTAATTTTACAACCTACCTTATTTATATTCTCTCTAGAAAAGTAGTTGTAAAGACTAGCTTTGTGAAAATTCTAGAAGATATAACCTCTTTTATATCTATTCCTAGGAATAATCTAGAAGAGGGAGGAAATGATCTTACTAGTAATAACCTTACTAGTAATGATCAAAATGACCTTGCTAGTAATAACCTTATTAGTATTACTAGTAATATCCTTACTAGTGATTTTGGTCAGCCTCAGCAAGGTTCTGATTTTCTAGACAATTCCGTAAGGTTTTCCCTAGAATCTCCCCAAAGCAGCCCTTACTTTATAGCCTCTTTTCCTAGTATTACTAGTGAAAATGCTATATCTATGGATCCTAATAATTCTAGTATTTCTAATACTAGTAATTATAACTCTAGTACGCCTAATACTAGTGACTCTGTGAATTTAGACCATAATATAGATATTGCTTCCTTTATAAGAGATCTATATTATAAGGCATTAGGAAGAATGGTAATAAGGGTTTTACCCTATAACCTTGAAACAAGCTATAATATAGTGAGTTTCAGTAGCGCTTTAGCTACTAGGACCTTCAAATTAGGGATAGATCAATTCCCTAAGGGCCGAAGGATCCGAAAAATAGGCTTGGTTGTAAGCCTAAAAAGGATAAAGAAAATAGTCCTAAGGCCCGTCTGGTTGCAGAAAGCTTATTGCTGAATCCAACCTTTATAGAGCTTATAGGTTAAAAATCCCTATTAGTAAGCCTCTATAAACAACATCGATACCTCATTGACTATCAACCCTGATACCTAATACTATCGATCATCAAAAAAAAAAAAAACACAACAAAAACATTTCAAAACCGACAAAAACAACAAAACAATTCAAAAACAACAAAATCACAAAAACACTGCTTGGAATGCTAGGAATTGCTAGGGATTAGGGCCCCCTTTTGGTTGTG
>JABAEC010000080.1:97879-121252 GCA_013435705.1 Claviceps paspali | reverse complement strand
GTCAAGATGGAGATCGGTAACAAGTTGAAAGCGGGAATGAGAGACCTCACGTGACCTCTGAGCAAAGCAGACTGAAGAAGCCTGTGGGGGGATTGGTCGGCGACTGGGGACGGGGGTGGGGGGGGGTCATGGCGGATTTTTTTTTTTTTTTTTTTTTTTTTTTTTTTTTTTTTTTTTTTTTTTTTTTTTTTTTTTTTATTTTTTTTTTTTTTTTTTTTTTTTTTTTTTTTTTTTTTTTTTTTTTTTTTTTTTTTTTTTTTTTTTTTTTTTTTTTTTTGTGTTTTTTTTTTTTTTTTTTTTTTTTTTTTTTTTTTTTGGTTTGTGAAGATGACATCCAGTGGCCGTCGTGATTGCTACTACTATGTGGTGCCGACGCTGCGATGATTGCAAGAGCAGCTGTCTCACCTAGACCCTGCTGCATTCTGCGTGCCATTTACATGAATATCGGGCCGTCGAGACAAAAGAAGGAGGATTCGTTGGAAGCTATGAGAAAAGAATGAAGAATGAAGAGGGAAGAGGGAAGAGAGAAGAAAGGAAAAAGGAAAAAGAAGAAAGAAGAAAACGATCGGCTGGCAGGCCACAGGCTCGCAGCTGACAGGGTTCGTTGTTCATTCGCCAATGACGGCCCAGTGGGTCACAGCGAGGTACTTTAATTGAACGACGCCGGAAAACGCGTCTCCCCTGGGTCAGTTGAGGTTGGGGACGCGCCTCGGGCCATGAAATCTTGAAACCAATGCTTGGCAGGGTGGCACTCAGTCAATAGTCAATCTATACTGCCTCATCCTCCATCCATTAGACTGGGCCTCTGCAGCGGAAATCGCCATGGCTTCCCGACCGGAATTGAAGGTGAGCTGGCATGTAGCCAACCGTACTCGGTCGCTTCGCGCTTCGCCTCCTACTAATTGATATGCGCGCACACACAGCTTGACGACGAAGGTGGTTTCATCCGTTTCTTCAAGTCGCTTCCAGATGTCGGAGAGGGGGCAATCAGAATATTCGACCGCGGCGACTGGTACACGGCTCACGGTGACGATGCTTTCTTCATCGCGAAAACAGTACGTTCGCTCTCCAGTCCAATGAGCCTGTCAACCAAACCCTGACACGTCCAACCCTCTGACCTAGGTGTACAAAACGACGTCGGTCGTCCGACAACTCGGCCGAAACGATTCTAGCGGCCTTGCATCAGTAACCATGACGGTGACGGTGTTTCGGCAGTTTCTGCGAGAGGCTCTTCTCAAAGTAAACAAGCGGGTTGAAATCTGGGAAAGTGCTAGTGGGCGGATGAACTGGAAGTGCGTGAAACAAGCCTCTCCGGGCAATCTGCAAGATGTGGAAGATGATCTCGGCGGCCAGATTGAATCGGCACCCATGATCATGGCAGTCAAGATCTCGGCCAAGGCTTCTGAAGCGCGAAATGTCGGCGTCTGTTTTGCCGACGCCAGCGTTCGGGAGCTGGGCGTCAGCGAGTTCCTGGATAACGATCTATACTCCAACTTTGAATCGCTTCTCATTCAGCTCGGCATTCGGGAATGTGTTGTCCAGTTGGACAAGGGCGAAAAGGACAAAGATTCTGAGCTGGCCAAGCTGAGACAAATCATCGACAACTGCGGAGTTGCCATCGCCGAGCGGCCCGCCAGCGACTTTGGCATTCGAGATGTTGAGCAGGACTTGGCGCGGCTGTTGAAGGACGATAAGTCGGTCAATCTTCTCCCGCAGTCTGAGCTCAAGCTGGCCATGGGTTCCGCGGCCTCACTCATCAAGTACCTCGGCGTTTTGCAAGATCCGTCAAACTTTGGCCAGTACCAGCTCTACCAGCACGACCTGGCACAGTTCATGAGGTTGGACGCGGCGGCTCTCAGGGCCCTCAACCTGATGCCCGGACCTCGGGACGGGTCCAAGACGATGAGTGTCTACGGAGTGCTCAACCACTGCAAGACGCCGGTGGGAAGCCGTCTACTGGCACAGTGGCTCAAGCAACCCCTGATGGACAAGGACGAGATTGAGAAGCGCCAGCAGCTGGTGGAGGCATTCTTCTCCGACACGGAGTTGCGGCAGACGATGCAAGAAGAGCATCTCCGTTCTGTCCCGGATCTGTATCGGTTGTCGAAACGGTTCCAGCGCGGCAAGGCCAACTTGGAAGACGTTGTGCGCGCATATCAAGTCATCATCCGACTCCCTGGATTCATCGGCACGTTCGAGGGCGTCATGGACGAGGCATATCGCGACCCGCTGGATGTGGCGTACACCACCGAGCTGAGGAACCTCTCCGAAAATCTCGGCAAGCTGCAGGATATGGTGGAGCAGACTGTCGATCTGGACGCCCTTGACCGACACGAGTATATCATCAAGCCCGAGTACGATCAGGGACTGCGCGTCATCCGCAAGAAGCTAGACCAGCTGGATCGTGACATCCGAGCGGAGTTCCGTGAAGCCGCCGAGGACCTTGGCCAGGAAGCGGACAAGAAGATCTTCCTGGAAACGAGCCACAAGGTCCACGGAGTCTGTATGCGGTTGACGAGACAGGAGGCAGGCTGCATCCGGAACAAATCCAGGTACCAGGAGTGCTCTACGCAAAAGAATGGCGTCTACTTCACCACCAAAAAAATGCAGACCTACCGCCGGGAGCACGATCAGCTCTCGCAGAACTACAACAGGACGCAAAGCAGTCTGGTGAACGAGGTCGTGCACGTTGCCTCATCGTACTGCCCCGTGCTGGAGCGTCTGGCCGGCGTGCTCGCACACCTGGATGTCATAGTCGCCATGGCTCACTGCTCGGTCCATGCGCCGGAGGCCTATGTCCGGCCCAAGATCCATGCTCGAGGAGAAGGGCAGACGAGGTTGGTTGGCGCGCGGCATCCATGCATGGAGCTCCAGGACGATGTGCAGTTCATCACCAACGACGTCGAATTCACAAGGGACGCCTCGTCTTTCCTCATCATCACCGGACCCAACATGGGCGGCAAGTCCACCTACATCCGCCAAGCCGGCGTCATTGCCCTCATGGCACAGGTCGGGTGCTTTGTTCCTTGCAGCGAGGCCGAGCTCACCATCTTCGACTCGATCCTCGCGCGCGTGGGCGCCAGCGACTCGCAGCTGAAGGGCGTTTCCACCTTCATGGCCGAAATGTTGGAAACGGCCAACATCCTCAAGTCGGCCACCAGGGAGTCCCTCATCATCATCGACGAGCTCGGCCGCGGCACGTCCACCTACGACGGGTTCGGCCTGGCCTGGGCCATTTCCGAGCACATCGTCAAGGAGATAGGCTGCTTCGCCATGTTCGCGACCCATTTCCACGAGCTGACGGCGCTCGCGGACCAACACCCCCAAGTGCGCAACCTGCACGTCACGGCGCATGTCGACGGCGCCGGCACGAGCGGCGGCAAGCGCGAGGTGGTATTGCTGTACAAGGTCAAGCCGGGCATCTGCGACCAGAGCTTCGGCATCCACGTCGCCGAGCTGGTCCGGTTCCCGGACAAGGTCGTGCGGATGGCCAAGCGCAAGGCCGACGAGCTGGAGGACTTCACCACCAAGCACGAGGACAACGCGCTGTCCTACAGCAAAGAGGACGTGGAGGAGGGCAGCTCCATGCTGAAGCAGCTGCTCAAGAAATGGAAGGAGCAGGTCGGCACGGGAGACGAGATGAGCCCGGAGGAAAAGGTCGCCAGGCTCAAGGAGCTGGTTGCTGCCGACGCAAAGTTGCTAGCCAACCCCTTTTTCCAATCCGTCAAGGCTTTGTGACGTGGGCGCAGATTTTTTTTGATTTTTTTTTGATTTTTTTTTTGCAAGGGGGGGGGGGCGTTTGGGTTTCCGGTTTCTGAGTTCCCGTTTCCTGCGTGCATTTTTCATGTCATCCATGGCAGTGATGTGATGAGGCGAGCTTGGAGACATGCGTAGGACTGAAAGGCGTTTGTTTGATGGCCATTTGTGTATGTATACTTCATCTCGGGGTCACGAGGGGAGGGGGAAGGGGCGTCGGTGAATATAATGGATTTCCACCGCTTGTGCCTGACAAAATCTGCTGTGTCTATGTCGTACATATTTCCTACCGACTCTGACCTGTCTTGACTATTTTTTTTATCGTAAATTTTCATTTCTCACCCTGTTCTTTTACAAAGGCCGAGTGTCGAGCCTGTACCGGCATATCACGGGACCAATCCTTTTCGTGCTGTTCCAGAAAAATCACAGCACCTTGACGGGGGACGCAGATCAAACTTGACGGGGACTCACTCGACGTGTCTTGTGTCATCTGTCCCTCCAAGTCTGCATGGACACTTTCTACCATGGAAGGCGCAGAAGCAGGCACGTTGAATTCATGGATGGGCGATAACGCAAAGGAGGAGAAGCATTAAAGAAAAAAAGAAGAAGGAAAAAAAAAAAAGAAAGAAACTCCAAGGTTGTAGTGATGACATCTCGTTCCCCCGCCCGGGAAGAGGGTATATACATGTTTCCGACGGGTAGCTCTTGAATTCTTTTCAGCACATTTCCACCGACTCCCCTTATTGGCTGCCCTCGATCGTTGCGTTGACGGGGTTGATCTCAAAGCCGTATTTTTCCTGGATGCGCTGACGTCTTCGCTCTTCGTATCCGGCAGGTTTGATTCCTGTGGTAGACGCGGAAGAGATTAGTATAGGGGGGGAGGGGGAGCTGGGGGGGGACCGACATTGCTGCGCGCAGTCTTGATACGGAGAGCAAGCAATTTGGGAAGAAGGGGGGGGGGAGGGGGGGGTGGTCATACCTCGTCCCTCGCCAATCTCAGCCACAGTCTGCTCGACAGGCACACGGGTTGTCCGCCTCAATCTCTCCTTGCGCTCGAACTCGTCGGATTCCTTCTTGAAGGAGTCGATTCGGCCGCCGAGGAAGTACAGGGCGCCCTGGACGAGACCGACTGCACCACCCAAGCCCATGACGACGGGCATCCGCTTGGCTATCCTCACACAAAAAAAAAAGAAAAACCGCATTAGATGTCACACATGCAATTCATTCACGGCTGTGGTGGCAGGGTCCGTCCCGAGCTTGAGAAAGGGTGAGGCCGTGGAGGGGGGGGGGGGGGGGGGAGCTCACATGGAAGACCAAGAACACCTCCACACATGAAACCGCCAAACGCGGCGGCCCAGGCATCGTCCTTTTCGCGCAGGTTCATGGCGGCGCGGGAGAAGAAGGCATACGCAGCAGGCCCGGCAGCTAGAGTGAAAAGACAGGATGGTTCTAATTTAGCAAAAGAAGAGGGATGGCGCGCCGCGACGCATACAGCAGCAGCGTATTTGCTCCGAATCGGTAGCCGGAAGGAAAGGAAGGGGGAGCAGCTGGCCGTACCGCAGATTCCGATGATGGGTGCGCCGCGGGTGAAGACGCCAAAGGCACCGACGTTCCGCTTCGACATGGCGTTCCGGATGGCGGCGAGGAAGAAGCCACCTCCCAGGCCCACGACCGCCGTCTTGATGGTCTCGTCGACAACATCGTGCGGGACGTAGGGTCCCTCGAATTGCGAGCCGAGACGGGCCTCGTGGCCGTGGGCCGGTGTCGATTGGTGATCCATGGCGAAGGAGGGAAGGGGCGCGGTGCTTTTTTTTTTGTCGCGGCAAGCAAGAGAGCAGAAAGGTTGTTTGGTTTTTTTTTTCCTGGCCGGCTTACATTGGCCCTTTCGACGACGGATGCAATAAATGTCAAGATGGAGATCGGTAACAAGTTGAAAGCGGGAATGAGAGACCTCACGTGACCTCTGAGCAAAGCAGACTGAAGAAGCCTGTGGGGGGATTGGTCGGCGAATGGGGAAGGGGGTGGGGGGGGGTCATTGCGGATTCTTTTTTTTTTTTTTTTTTTTTGGAACCAAGCTTTCAAGTAAGCAAACTCCCACGCGCAAAACAATGCGCCGCTCAGCAGAGGCAGACGACGGACCGGTCGGCCAAGCCGAGGACGCAGAATGCGCGGGCTCCCCGTCCGTGGCGGAAGCAGCGGCAGTAGAAGCAGCAGCAGCAGCAGCAGCAGAAGCAGCAGAAGCAGCAGAAGCAGAGGTGCCGAAACTGTCGAAAAACGCACTCAAGCGGCTCCGGCGCATGCGGGAGTGGGAGGACGGCAAGGAGGACCGCAAGAGGCGGCGTCGTGAAAAGCGCACGGCGACCAAGACGCGGCGGAGGGAGGAGCGGGCGGCGCTGCTGGCGAAGGGGGCGGACCCGGCGACGCTTTTCGCCAAGAAGACGCCCGCGCGGCTGGTGCCGGTGGCGCTGATCCTGGACTGCGACTTCGACGAGTACATGACGGACAAGGAGAGGGTGTCGATGGCGAGCCAGGTGACGAGGTGCTACTCGGAGAACCGCAACGGCAGGTACAAGAGCCATCTGTGGATCAGCGGCTGGGGCGGGCGGATGAGGGAGCGGTTCGAGACGGCCATGGAGAGCCAGCACGCGCACTGGAAGGGGGTGGGCTTCGAGGAGGGCGACTTCCTGGCGGCGGCGGCGCGGGCCCGCGAGGCGATGAGGGCGCCCGGCGGCCGGGGCGGCGACATGGTCGACTCGCTCAGGAGGAGCGCCGAGCAGCAGCAGCAGCAGCAGCAACGCGGGACGAGCTGGCCGAGGGACGAGCGGGATCCCTTCCCGCTGCCGTTCCCGCCGCCGCCCCTGGACGAAACCCACCACGACGTCGTCTACCTCACCTCCGAGTCGCCGTACACGCTCGAGCGGCTGGAGCCCTACACGAGCTACGTCATCGGCGGGCTGGTCGACAAGAACCGCGAGAAGGGCCTCTGCTACCGCCGCGCCGTCCAGAGGGGCATCCGCACCGCCAAGCTGCCCATAGGCCAGTACATGGTCATGCAGAGCCGCCAGATCCTGGCCACCAACCACGTCGTCGAAATCATGGTCAAGTGGCTGCACTGCGAGGACTGGGGCCAGGCCTTCGCCCAGGTCATCCCCAAGCGCAAGGGGGGCCGGCTGATCGAGCCGCCGGCGGAAACCGAAGAGACCACCACAGGTCGCGATCCCGTCGCTCGGAATGATGATGACGATGATGATGACGATGACGACGACGCCGAGTCGGAAACCGAAGAGCACGACGGGGATGGGGGTTCGTGTCCGACGAGAGGAGGGGTGGAGCACACACATTGACCGTGGTGAAACCCGGGAGAGGGAAGTAGCGTACACATGGGGCATGATGACACTGCGCTGGAGAGAGAAAAGAGACCAAAGAGGGAAACGGTGCTGCCCTCGGCGAAATCTGCCCCGTGTATACATCAAACGCACTGCTGCATATTTGCACCGTCGGACGTTGAATAGACAATACGGTGAAAGGGGGAGAAGAAGAAGAAAAGAAAAAGGACGAGGGATAGTTGCCCCCCCCCCCCCCATGAAACCAACCAGCTCCTCCCAGAAAATGCTTTTGAACAAGAAAAAAAAAAGACACCGAAAAAGAAAGAAAGAAAGAAAGAAAGAAACAGCAGATGGCCTTCACATACAATGCGTCACGTACAACCTCACACCCCGATAAGATATAGATATCCCATAGCTGAGAATCCAAGCATAGACGGTGCCCGCCCTCTCCTGCTCCCGCTCCCGCTCCCGCTCCCGCTCCTTCTCCTCCTCTCCTCAAAACTCCATAGGGTCCTCGTCCTTCTCCCGCTTGACGCGCCCGTCCCTCTCGTCCCTCATGACGCCGTTGACAAATGACCTAAAGTAGTCGACATACGGCTTCAGGCTCGTCTTCTCCCAGTCAGGCACGCCCTTGCTCTTGTCGGCCTCGGCCTCTGTCTCGTCCCTCCAGGAATCAATCTCGCCCAGCAGGCCCTGCACGGTGGGCACGGCCAGCGGGTCGAAGCCGTCGAGCTCCCTGGTGTCGATGGGCACGCACACGCGGCCCGTCCCCGGGTGCACCACGAAGGGGCTCTTGAGCAGATGGTTCAGTTTCTTGCTGACCTCAATGTCCAGCCGCGGGTATGTGTACTCGAGGACGATGTCCTGCTTGGCTTCGAGGAGGGCGCGCGCGTCGAGGCTCTTGCTGATGCCCGTCTTGGCAACGGCGTCAATGTCCGCCCACTTGGACGTCGAGGCCCTTCCGGGGGAGGTGTCCCATTTCCGCCGGAGGGACTCGTTTAGGTTTCGGTCCGGGAGCAATTGGAGGAACTTTTCGAAGCGTTCTTCCGTGCGCCAGGGGTCTTGGACCTCGAGCACGTCCTCCTGGAAATGCGTCTTGAGTATGTCGAGACTTCGGCTGTTTTTAAATGATGAGCACTCGGCAGTGTGTAAATGAGCATTGGGTGGGTTGTGCCACCCTCCCGATCCTGAAAGATCGGTGCGACTCCAAAAAAAAAAAAAAAAAAGAAGAAGAAAAAGAAAAAGACCCAACTTACGCAATATGCGGATGCAGCGGCCGGCGAAGGTTGACCTTTTTACCGCTCTGCGCACCACCCCGTATCACCTCGAGGTATCCAGCAATCGCCCTCCTCTTCTGGTCGTCCAAGTTGCGGACTTTCTTGTCGCAGACCCAGGCATGGACGCCACGTCTCCCCGAGTACACCCACATGATGTGCCTGAAGCCAAAGTCATCACGCAAGGCCACATCCACCACCTTGATGGCCATGGTCATGAACCTCCAGCACTTGTTGCATATGTTGGCCTTGTCGCAGCAGGTTCGGATGTCGTCGTAGTCCGTCAGATCAATGTCGAAACAGAGCTCCTTGGCCACGGGCTTGAAGGCGGATGAGTTGCGCAGCGTCTTGCGGTCCCGCGGGTTGACGCTGTAGACGGGGCCGATTTCGAAGCGCGAGGCATTCAGGCGCAGAAAGTCTTTGCGGAGACTGGCAGACAGGATGGTTTCGCGTGTTAGTGACAAGCGCGACCGCTTTGCTTTTTCGTTTCCTTTCTTTTGTCTCTTGTTCCTCTTTTTTTTTTTTTTTTTTTTTCTCTTTTCTTTTCCCTCCGCGCAACGAGCCAGGATACAACATACAGGTCAGACGTGGCATATGATTGATATCGAAGATAGATGTCGCCCGGGAGGGTAAAGGCAAACTCTCGATTGCCAAAGTCATTCGTGGGTGTCGGGCTGTGGTTGAGCCACTGGAAGAGGTGGCGCCATGGAAACAATCTCTGGTAGAAGCTCCGCATCACCTCAGAGTCGGATGCCTTCATGGAAGCCGTGTCTCTGCGAAACGACGCCCGCGTGAGCATCAAGCTCAAAGGGGGTTTGGGAAAGTTGGCGCTGCCAAGATGGATACCGGGCAGTCTTGGCGGCGGAAGGGGGGGGGGGGGGGGGGCGGACTCACATTGGCGATGGCATTCTCGCCGAGGGGCTGGCAGGCTGCTGCTGCTGCTTCTTGACGGGAGCGGAGGAGGGAAACTCGTCGTCATCGTCATCGTCGTCGTCGAACAGCTCCGCTAATCTGGCGTTCTGAGCGGCGAGGTCGCCCCGTGGTGCCGCCGTGTCCATGTCGACATGGTTGTCGTCGTCTGCGGCGCAATCCTGACCGGGGGGGGTCGCGGCGTCATGGTCCATCGGTTCATCTTTCACGGCGCCTCCTCCGGACGACATGGCTGCGGCGGGGAATCAAATAGGACTCTGGCGGCGGGAAAGATGCAACGCGTCGATGGGATGTTCTTGCGGGCGAGGATGGTGAGAAGGAGCGGCAGACGCGTCTGTGCGCGCCGGTGACGGCCTACACGCGTAGATTGGCACCGTCAACCGCGCTGAGGGCCGCGACGGCGACGGGAGTTGCCGGGCCGTCAACAGCTGCAGGTACTCAAACAGGCACGCGCGGCGATAGGGCCTAGACACGGGGGTTCTGATGGCTGATGTCTGCGTGACTTCCTTCCTGTTGCATCCACACGTATACTACTACTACTACGTAAATGAGTTATCATGGCATCATGCTGATCTAGGCCAAAGGCCCCTTGATCAGCCAAGCCAATATTGGGTATTACACGTATTACACACTGTGCGCCACACGGCCATGGGCCTTCCATGCGCATCAGTGGGGTTCCCCTCCCCCCCATTTCTCGGCACATCCATCCTATTCATGCCATTTGGGGATCGGCACGGGCCAGAGTCTAGACACACCCGCTGCATAATGGATGATGCGCTCGATGAAACAGTCCGGGCCTAGATCATCTGTGCATGGCGCGGAGAAAAAAAAAGAAAAAGGTGAGGAGTGAAGAAGAAGGGGGAGGGGGGGGGCGTTTGCAGAGAAGGGAGTAGGGGGGGATGGGGGAAAACAGGAAGGAACAATTCGATTGTTGGTCTACACGTGCTTTCACTTTTGCGTGCTTGCCCCCCCCCCCCCCCCCGGCTGATTGGCACCAGGCACCAGGCCGACGACGTTTGACAGCTGGCCATGGGGGGCCATCAAGGTGGCAATCAAATCAAGATATTGATTGACCCGCTGAGGTGTACGAAAACGAAAACCAAAAAAAAAAAAAAAAAATGCAAATCAACATTGTTGCTGCCTGTGCGGCTTGTCTTGCCGGACGATCCGCCCCAATCGCTTTGCCTCGCCATCGGTCGTACGTATTCATTCTCCCCTTGTTTGTCTCTTTCTCTCTCCTTTCCTTTTCGTGTCACTCTCACTATCGTCCCAGCCAGTCACGCGTGGGCCCCCTTTGCACTGCACCCCCGAACCTCCGACGGACCCCGCCTGCGCGTCCCGGTCCAGACCGTGATGGACTCCAGCCCGGAGCCGGGGTCCCGGGCGGGCACCTACTGAACTGACATACATAGTACTGTACAAAACATGTCAATATGTACGGCATGCGCCACAACCTCCAACTGTGGTCTTGGCACATGCATATATACCAGTCCTTTGGTCTCCTTCCCCCCCTCCTCTCCCCCCCCCCGTCCATCCATCTATCTATCCGTGCCGCTCGCTCGCTGCCCTACGCTTGTCATCAATTTTCTCTCCTCTCCCTCCCGTGACACTGGCCGCCGGCTTCCGACTTTCCTTATTTCTGGTCTTTCTTCCATCCTTCTCCATTTCCTATTTATTATTATTATTATTATTACCATCATCATTTTTATGTTTCCTTCTTCACACTCTTCCCACTACGTCCCTTCTCCCCTCTACGTCTTGTGTCGTGCCGTGCACATGTATTCACACACCTTCGACGTGGCCCTTCATCCTGACCAATGGCAATCTCCTCTCGCGCGTTTCGTTCCCGTCACACATACATATCATCGTCAGACGGATTTGCCCTTCAGCTAGCTTCGCAGTCGGCCCGGGCCTCTGGGTGCTTCTATTCATCTCGTCCATGAGCAAGGTCTATCGGAAATCGCCCTCCATGCAGTAACCTCGTTAATACGACGATGTCACCCCACAACCACGCTTTTATTTCAAGAGATTCCACGCCAGTGGCTGGTAGAATAAATAAGCTTCGGCGCCTGTTCAAATCAAACAAGACACCTCTCCGTATCACGGACACACCGGTCGACGACATAGTACGCTCTAGAGAAGTACACTTCTTTCAGCTTCCCATCGCACGATATGCTCCAGATTACGACTCGCGACTCCATGTCTATGTGACTGAAAGGGAGGAAAGCGGATCGACTTTTGCGTCGTCTGACAAGCAGTCACTATACCAAATTGCGCGACCCGCGCCGCACGCTACGGACAGTCAAGCCCTGAGAACGAACACGCAAGACCAGAAACAAGGACAGACGACACAGCCCGCGGGAGGTTTTCTTTTCTTTTCGTTTCTTTTCTTTTCTTTTCTTTTTTCTCTTTTTTTTTTGGTTTGTTTGGATTCTCGATCCTCGCCACCTTGGCGCGCCTTCAACCATAGTTGGACTGGGACGCATTCAGTCTTTGACGCTTCTCCGGAGGGCTTTCATGTTCTGAAGAGAAATGCGGCCGTCCCATGCCATATTGATTGGCCCCATTGATCATGCCGTTCCATGGATCGACATTGCCGTGACCCATTTGCCCGGGCGACCACCCAGAGTTGTTGCCTCCCGGTGATGTCGATTCAAACTTGAGAGACCCCGTCCCGCCCATGTACGGAACATGGCTCACCAAGAAGCTCGACGACTCGTCTGTGTGCTCTGGTGGGTGTTTCAGGAGATGAGCTAAGCTCGTCTTGATCGACTTGAGCATTCCTTCCTTGGTGAACGGCTTTGCGAGCACTCCGTTCATACCTGTACGTGTGGCCATTAGCAAAGATTGACTTCCCACTACGTCGGGAATGGTCGTGCTGGTGACGTCGAGGTCGAGGAGTCCGCCTTACCGTGTTCAAAATAGCCATTCACCTCATCGGGTCTGACATTGGATGTCATGGCAATGATGGGCGTCGAGGGGCAATGCTGGCGAATGTACAAGGTCGCCGAGATGCCGTCAAGGCGCGGCATAATGATGTCCATAAACATCAGATCGAAATGATCTCGGCCGACACTGCTAACCCGCGTGTAGGCATCCGCGCCATTTTGCTGGTAAGAGGAAGAAGAGAAGAAAACTGTTCAGCAATCCAGCGATGCCACGAGGGAGCATTGGTTTCCCCATTATGACGGCTCACCGACGGGCGCCACGGGAAACGTCTTTACGACAGGCTACTCACCGCATGTTCGACCTCGCAACCCATCGAATTCAGGAACTTGATACCAATCTTGGCGCAAGTCGGGTCGTCCTCGACCAAAAAGACTCTGGGCTTCTTCGGGCCCCATAGCGGCGCAGACCGGTCTGTGCTGGGAGTGGCTGTAGCCGCCGGTATTGGAGCGACTGGAGCCGGCGCTGAGATGGCTGCTGCATCTGCAGACATGGTTGTGCTTGGGGTGCTCTCATTGGGGATCGCGAATGGGATTTTATGAATGTGGTCGGAGTGGAACGGATCAATGCCGACGGTCTGGCCAACGGGATACACAGGATATCGACTGAGATCCGTCATGGGGTCGTGCAACATGGGCATCGACACAGGCGTCACCATTGTCGCCGACTCCGGGGGAGCTGCGTAGAGGTCGTGGAGCCGCTCCAGCTCTCTGTCGGAAACCGTGTCTGGGACGACGCTGGAGAGAAGCTCCCGAGCTCTGCGTAGCTCTGGTACACCGTCATCTACGTCGCCGCCGCTGCCGTTCGAAGTCATTGTCTGGCCCATCATGCCTCTATTGCGTCCGTCATATGGAGACAGGTAGTTGAGCATTTCATATTGAGCCTGTTTCTGAGCATTCACCATTTTCTGCAGGGTCCTTACTTCGTTGACCAGTAGCCGGTTGGTCTGGGAAACCTCGGCAAATAGTTCCTGGAGCTGCTGGACTTGCTGCTGCGTGGCAGTCAGCTGCTCCGAGATGACGCTGACGTGCTGGGTGGTGGTGAAATCCTCGGTGACCTGTTGTTTCCTAGGAGCAGGTGCCTTGCGTCGGATGTTGTCCAATCCATCCTTGCTATCGGCGCGGAAGTACGGATGTTTGAACTCGAGTATCTTGACGGCGCGTACATGTTAGCACTATGGATGGAAACACACATGGGTACCGTGATGCCCTCCCACGCGATGCTCCCCACGTACATTACCCCCTGGGTTCGATGATTCACTGTCGCTTGAAGGTTTCACCTTGTGAAAATCGTATTTATTTAGCTGTCGAATAAAACTTGACATGTTGCTGTGCTTGAAGTGTTTGGGAAGAATGGAGCGCGTGAACTTTTCGCCCTGCGTTACCCGTGTTGGTGTTACTTTGTCTTACTATATTTTTTTTATTTGATTTTTCTTATTTTTTACCGGCTATGATGCGCCAATAGCTTGAGAGGGGGGGATCATACCTCGACTACGACGAAACTGTCACCGTCTTTACCCCATCGAGCAACATCTTGGTGCGAGGGATCTTCTAGCATTCTGACGATGATGGTTTGCGGTCAGTGCTTGGTCCCAAATGTGAATGGGGCTAGATAAATTAGATGAATACCTGAAAAGTTTTCGAACCTAAATAAATTGCAACAGAGTGTAAGCAAGGTTTCCAGAAAGGCTTTCTCATGGGACTTTCCAAGCCGCCGGATACTCACAAATTCGCTAGCATTGTTTCCGCCGCCGGCAGAAGCGACTCCCTCGGTTCCTGACATGATGAGAACCAGAAGACGTGTTGCCTCCGGGAATGGCCAGAGCGGAACGGGGCGAAGAGGTGGTGGTCAAACACCAGAGGATACACGGTAGGTAGGTACAAATCTAAACTAAGAAGCGACGGCGGCAGGCTGCTCCTCTTACTCCTCCTCCTCCTCCTCTTTTTCTTGCTCTCTTTCTTGTTCTCTTTCTTGTTCTCTTTCTTGCTCTCTTTCTTGTTCTCTTTCTTGCTCTCTTTCTTGCTCTCTTTCTTGCTCTCTTTCTTGCTCTCTTTCTTGCTCTCTTGCTTGCTCTCTTTCTTGCCCTCTTTCTTGTTCTCTTTCTTGCTCTCTTTCTTGCTCTTCTTGTTCTTCTGGCTCTATTTCTTCTTCTGTTACTCGCGATTTACTGGTCATGGGCCAGGAAAGTGTCAATTTGTGGCGACAAAAAGCTGGACGCGGCGGCCGACAACCGTACATATGTCGACGAGGATTGTAGCTCCACCGTGATGTCCGCGCGGGCGGATTGGAGGTTAAAGTCGCGAAAAAGCAAGTTGTGGAGATATGACCGAATGCAAGTGGCGCGAAGGAGAAAAATAAAGAAACAAAATTAGACGAGTCTATGTATGTGTGAACTGGCGATCTCGAGATCTTCCGACGACTCGAAGGGGGGACTTGGCGACGGAGAAGAAGTTGGATAAGACTTTAGCTTGAGTCGTAGAAGTGGACGACGAATTGACAAGCTCGTGGTTAGTGTGGGCCGTTACAGAGGAGTGAGTGTCTAACCAGACGGATCAGGTGAATGCAAATGCGGCAGGAGCATTTTGGGCAGGGCAGGCTGCATGTGGGGCGGGGATTCTGGTTTGGTTGCTAACGGCTAACGATGGGCAGCGAAGCAAAAGCAGCAAAGAAACGGCAGGCGACGGCAGCAAATAATCGATTGAGCACCACTCACCCACCCCCCCCCCCCCCCTTTCCCTCCTCTCTCTCTCTCTCTCATTCTCCATCTCACTCTCTCTTCCGCCTCTCTCTTCCGCCTCTCTCTTCCGCCTCTCTCTTCCGCCTCTCTCTTCCGCCTCTCTCTTCCGCCTCTCTCTTCCGCCTCTCTCTTCCGCCTCTCTTCCGCCTCTCTCTTCCGCCTCTCTCTTCCGCCTCTCTTCCGCCTCTTCTTTCTGCCATCCTTCGACAATACCACACACACACACACACGCACGTGCTACGACAAAAGTCTACACATCAATCAACCCCCACGTCAAGCAAAGGATTTCGCCCAAAAATCAGGCTGGCCAGGCTGGATGGATTACGTCCTGTGGGGCGTATTATCCGGAGAAGCCAGACAGATCTGTTGACTGCCACATCATACTGCCTAGCTGGCACCCAAAGCTAGCGGTGTCAAATACTAAAACGGCCGGTGGTTCGCCATTTTACAAGTTTAGTGCACCATGAACCCATCGACCTTAGTCAGGTCAAGCGCCTGAAGTCTCTCTCAGGCCGTTCCGATGCCAATGAGCTTAACTACGCTCCCCCATCGACGTCCATTTTAGACGCTGTCGGCCCTCGACGCAGGCAAGCAAACCTCCCACTCTCTCAGTGGATAAATTGCATGGTTCCAAGCATTCGGGATCCAAGTCTTCAGATGGTGTTGATTCTAATATGGTAGTGGGTATGTCAATATGGGAACGGGGGGGCTAGACAGGGAGCTTGGATATTTGCAGGCTAAACAGCGAGACGGCCAGACAGTCGCTGTCTCGTTTTCGGATGATTCAGGCGAACATGATGGACAGATCTGATCAAATCTCTGCCGGGATGATTTTTGACTTCTTTATTTTTATTTTTATTTTCATATCATCTATTCATTTGAGGGGGAGGGGGAGGGGAGGGTTCATCATCTCTACGTTTTATGTTCGCTTCTGGCCGGTCCCTTTGGTCGCTGGCTTGCGTTGGCTGACTCCGGCTGCCATGTCTCGGCTCTGACTTGACCATGGAATGCAGATTCTCCTCTCTCATATGCTTGATGAATTCATTATGCCTGAGTTGTGGTTTATGGGGGAAAGATATGCTGTGTGTCATGCGTTCAGGCTTCGGCTGTGTTCGAGAAAAGGCCCAATTATCGGCATGGACATCGCATGGCTGCCGCTCCAAATGTTTGAGTTCAGCCGACATATCGAGTCATTTGCTATCATTTCAATGCGCATGCGACTTGTTGCTAGGGCATGGGAACCAACTACTACTACTAACTACTACTACTACTACAGGTACTACTACTACTACAGGTACTACTACTACTACAGGTACTACTACTTCAGGTAGTACTACTCCAGGTACTGCTGCTACAGGTACTACCACTACAGGTAGTACCTAGTAGTACTACTAGTACTTACTCCTGGTAACCATTTCATGGTTTCGACAGCCCTTGCTCACGACTCACAAAGTCCAGTCCCAACTGCGATGCCGTCAGAATAAAGATGCTGTCCGGAGTCCTGTATTGATTCACGATGCCATCTCTACTACGTACTCTCACGCGATGATTTTCATACGATTGCGGATGGCTTGTTGCTTTTTTTTTCTTATGCTTCTCTTGCGTCGTTTTCGTTTTTGTTGCGACGCCCTGCGCAACGAGTCACTTGTACTCTCTTGGGCGAATTGGTTTTTTTTTTTTTTGCCTGACCACGCAAACCTTGACTTAGTTAGTAACGACATGTCATTGGAGGTCCGTCGCTTGTGGTCCCACTTCAGCATTCCTCTGCACTCCTGTCATGGAACTTGGAACTTGACCCAAATGTCTCTCAGGTTCTCTCACAACAAAACGCAATACAACCCACACCCCCCCCCTTCCCCCCACAGGCGGAACCTAAGGGAAATACAACCGAAAGAAGTATGATGCACCCAATTTCCGATACTTTGCATCCAATTTGTGGCTGGTAAAATCTGCACGTTATGCTTGAGAAACACTTGAACCTGGGCATGCCGATTAGTCAGCGCACCAACTTGGAGAAACGCTTACTGTACATGCATCCAGTTACACCCATGAGAATGGTGTAGTTATTATAAAGTATTCTGACAGTACGTTGCAGTGGATGACTCAATTTAACGTATACGAAGTCACTATCTCAGTGTCGGAATCCATCGCGCGCAACATGACACGTTGTACTATGTACTACTTACTACTACTAGTACTACTACTACTAGTACTACTACTACTAGTAGTACTACTACTACTAGTACTACTACTGAGTTAGTACTACGTAGTAGTGTATGCCTCGCGCGCCTTGTGTTCGGACCGGGAGCTCACGTGAGCGTTGCCCTCGGGAATAGAGGTCGTCCCGACTCCTCGGTTAGGACCCCTACAGATACAACCAGACACAATAGCTTAGTAGCTAAAAACAGACGAGGAACACCTTTCGCTAATGCGGCAAAGAGGCCCGTTATGAGCGGGCTTTGGCATCAACGATGCAATCATCTCGGATGACTCGAAATGCGGCCTTGTGGCCCTTGTTGTGAAGGAGAAGGATTCCTCTGCATCCCCTGGACCTGGATGGACAGAGGTGTTTGTGTACAAAGGAAGTGTAGAACTTGTATAATCTCTTCTGGCAGGACCAGCCCGACATCGCGAAATGGGCAAGCCCACCACCGCAACCGCGCCCGCGTGGCAACTATGATTTGCGCTATGGATTGGGGTATCCGAGCGTTCCCCCCCCCCTTCGCCTGACGACGAGTCCTTGTGATGGCAACAAGTTCAATATCCTAGCTTTCAAACACTCTCCTCCAAATAGACGACTCCAGGGCTGGAGCCGAAGAGAAAGAAGAAGAAGAAAATTAAAAGAAAAAAAAAAAAAAAGAGATGGTTCAAAAGATGGGAATATCCAGCCAATGTGGAAGTTTTTGTACGTGTGTCCATCTGTCAAAGACGGCAGCCGTCAGCCGTAGTTCAGCCCCAGGATAATGCGAGACGTTTGTGTCCTTCTTTGGCTCGGTCGAGCGTGTGTCCCATGTTGGCCCTGTTGTTGCTTCGGACATGAGGCTTTACATTGTTTTGGGTTTCTCAGCTGGGCAGTCGGCAGGAGAGGCATAGAATATCTTGATCCTGTCAGATACTGTGCAGCCTTTTACAACACCGACATTCCGGGCATTACAGTCGCTTTCGGGAGTAGCACCTGGTTTCAGACCGAAGCGAAGTGTGCAATGGTTCAGGTTATAATCATACGTCGGTTTGTCTGTCCACACGGTCCAGAAGTGGACAGGTGGCTTGTTGTGATTGAGAGTGTATGTGAAGCAGCAAAACTTGGCCCCGGCCGGAACGGCTTCCCTCTTATCCATTCGTGTCTCTGTCTGCAACAATGCTGACATTAAATCGTTCGCCGTCTCCGGTGAGGCAAGAACTTCTTCTGTCGAATAGTCGGTTGGCGCTGCATTGACGCAGTACGTGGCGGCCAAGCTGCCGAGAACTGTGCTGAGCTTCATGATGCGTTGAGAAGGGGGGTGTTTTTCTAAAGTTTTTAAGTTTTTTTGGGTTTATGGTCTTTTTGAGCAACTGAAGTGAGACGAAGAAAGAGTGACTAAGGTGGGATGGAGCCTCGAAGGAAGGGGTGACTCTACCGATTCCAGGGAATAACTTGGGATATGGTGGCGTTATATATGTCCCATGAGCAGTAGGTACGAGGCACTACAATAGGCACACACCGTGTATAGCTTCTCCAGCGTTCAGAAATTAAGTTTGCCTAGTATTATGCTGAACTCTGGGTCAATTGCGTCGTCGCAAGGCACTGTTTCAGGTATATGCCGTCTTCCAACAATGTTTATTTCCAGTAATTTTTCTGCAACACGTCGGGTGTTCTTCTTCGAACGATATACTATCATCTGTGTTCGCTGTATCATGGCTATTCCCAATTTTGGCCCTGTTGGGTTACTCACTGATGCAAGGTGGAGGAGGGCCGCACACGACGGCCGCCCCCTTTTCGCAGCAACATGTCCATGTCTAGCACGCTGAACGTTTGTGAAGAAGCACTCTGGTTGCGAGGAGGATCATCGTAGCAAGTGTACAGTTGGCAGATGCCAAAATTAGATCTACCTCGAGGCGACGGTTGCAATATAAACGGTATTCTTATAGCCTGATTTGCTTCTGAAACGAACGACTGCATGTGATCTTACCGTTTAATGACAGCGTGATTCCAGTGCAAGGGTCGGCGTGGTCGCTAAGCTCTCTGCTGGATTTACCTCTCTCGGAGGGTGGAACTAGGAGGATGCAACATCTCGAGCGAGGAGGGCTCGTGCCGAGGAGAGGTTAACGAAACTGTCATGGGATTGTGAGGTGCGTTCTGCGGATCGTCCTACTACTGGAGTCGAGTCTGGAAGTTTCACTCGCAGCTCGCGACCACCTTCCGTTTATAGTTAGATCCTTCTTGGACTGGGATGGAGGGACAGGCGTCCTTTTCTTTTTCTTCTTCGGTACAGTACACAACCTCATCAGTCAACCAACCTGCTCTTTTCTCTTTTCTTTTATACTTTCGAGAGGATATAGGTTTCCGTGGTAATTGAAACACTTCGCTCTAACGACAAGCTTCGAACGAAGTCATGTCAAAATGAACGATAGTTCAATCAATCATTCCTCATCAACATATGAGGTACTTTCCACCCTCCTTTCTGCCTTGGGTCACCGCCTGACCCAACAAGTTAACAATACAATCCATGAGATGTTCTCGATCATAATCCCTCCTCTCCTGATGGGATATTGCGCCGCGAGAGTGGGACACTTCTGCTTCCCCCCCCCCCCCCCTTCTTGCGAATTTGGTGAAAGATCCCTCACGCAATTAAATCGTCTAGGGAATGGGTTACTTGTCTAGGCATGGTGTCGACTTGCCCTGGCAGTAGGGTTCGCTTGTCCGTCAGAGCTGAAGAAAAAGAAGAAGAAAAGAAAAGAAAAGAAAAATACGCGACCATCAAATCAAACTGATTCATTCCCGCCGGCGGCAGCGGCGGCGGGAGAAAATTTAAAAAAAAAAAAAAAAAAAAAAAAAAAATCACACAAGGACTGGGTCCTTTGGTTATAAATTTTGGCTTCAATCGAGCATCCGAGCCTGCGTAGTAGATATCACCTCAGATGTGCCTGCTGCTACATTTTCATTTTCATTATTTGCTCGAGGCAGTCTGTAGGGTAGGCGACGACAGGGATTAAGTGGACACAGACAGCTTAGGGCTGTACATGCTACCCTTATAGGAAAACTACTATGTATTATAGCCAAAAGTTTAACCCGAGTACATGGCCCTTGAAAGTCGTGTATGTATTTTTGGGGGTTCGCATATAAATCCGGATTTACACAGAACCGCCCCGTACGCCTGCTTACCTAAACCGATCACCAAGAATAACAACTGGCAAACAAAAGCAGCCACAACCCCAACCAGCCACACACAGCAGCACAGCACACAACCACACACAGCCACACAGCCCACAACCGAATCTCGACGCGCGCGCGCTGAGTCATACGCATGCGGGCTGGGGCTAGCTGGACGACATCCTCGCACCCAACCCCACTCACGTCTTTCGATGCGCTCGCGCCGAATTCTCTGTCATCTGCAGACTGTTCACCACCAAATCGATCGTCGCGAGCTTCGTCGCCTTGCACCGCACTGCATCGCCTCGCAATGTCGCACAAAGGGGGCAAAAACAGCGCGGGAAAGGGCAAAAAGCCTGCCAAGGCGGGCGCAGAGAGCAAAGGCGAAGATGTCCTACAAGCAGTTGTACGTGAGTGCCGATGGCGGGATTCGGATAAAGGATCTTCTCCTCCATTTCACTTCTTTCGTCGTGATGAAGACCATGGACGCTGATTATGTCACGCGCCATTAGGTCCTCGCCGACTCGTTTCAGGACCGATTCAGGCCATTCACAATAGACAGGCCAAGAGTGAGTTGCCGGTCCCCTCGGAGCGACTGCGATTATCCAGGCCGGCGTCATGTAGCTCACCAAAAAAAAAAAAAAAAAACCCCGACGATTTAGTGCCTGCTTCCGCTTGCCAACACCCCACTGATTGAGTATACCTTGGAATTTCTCGCCATGAATGGTGTCAATGAGGTTTACATCTACTGTGGCGCCTTCACGGAGCAGGTCGAGGAATACATCAGCCATTCAAGATGGGCCCCGACGTCTCGCTCCTGCCCCTTCTCCGTTGTTCAGTTCGTCCGTGTCTCCGATGCTCGGTCCGTGGGTGACGTGCTGCGGGACTTGGATTCAAGGTCGCTGGTCGACGGAGACTTCCTCGTTGTCCACGGAGATCTGGTGTCGAACGTCATGCTCGATGGCATCCTAGCCGCCCATCGAAAGCGAAGAGAAGCCAGCGCCGCCAACATCATGACGGTGGTTCTGCGGAGTGGCGGTGTCACGGATCACCGAACCAAGACGAACGGAATCACGCCCATCTTCGCCGTCGACACCAAGAGCCAGCGGCTTCTGCACTACGACGAGATGAACCCGCTTCAGGCAGACCACTACCTGGCCCTGGATCCTGCCGTACCCGACGAGTTATCGACTGAATTTGAGGTCAGGGCCGATCTGATCGACGCACACATTGACATTTGCACACCCGAGGTCCTGGCCCTATGGTCGGAGAGCTTTGACTATGAACTCCCCCGGCGTAACTTTTTACATGGAGTGCTGAAGGACTGGGAGTTGAATGGCAAGATGATTTACGCCGAAATCCTCGACGGAGGGTACGCAGCTCGGGCCAGCAACCTCCAGATGTACGATTCCATCAGCCGCGACATCATGGGGAGATGGACCTTTCCCTTCGTCCCCGAGAACAACCTCGTGCCCAAGCAAACGTACCAGCGACATGCAAATGGCCTGGTCATGGAACAAGACGTCTCCCACGCGCATGACGCTCGCCTCCAGAACACCGTCATCGGCCGCGGTAGTACCGTTGGATCGGGTTCCAGTATCATCAACTGCTGCATCGGCAAGGGTTGCAAAATCGGCGCAAACGTTGTGATCGAAGACTCCTTTGTATGGGACGATTCAACCATTGGAGACGGCAGCAGCATAGCATATTCCGTCATTGGAGAATCCGTCTCCATCGGCCGGGACTGCAGCCTGCGGCCTGGTTCTCTGGTCGCATCCGGAGTCGAAGTTGGTGATGGTATAAGATTGAGCGGCAAGACCATATTGTCAACCCTGACGCCGGGAGGCCAGCCTGTCGCCAAGGACACCAAGCTGTTGGGCCCAAGCACCAATGCCGCGCCCTTGATCGAGGCGAGCGAAGACGAGCTGGACGAAAGAGATCCGTCCCGCCTTCAAAGAAGCCTGCTTTACTCTCTCGCCGACCTGAATGCCTCCCTGTCATCCCTGTCAACGTTTGCCTCGGACGCGGAATCTGACGACGACGACGACACGGACCGCCATCTCCTCCTGTCGTCGGAGCATGGAGACGTCAAGCGATCTCGACTCTCATCCTTTGCCTCGGACGACTCCACCGTGGAACTGTCGTTTCACGCCGACGCCGTCCATGGTCTCCTGGATGCCCTGCGAGCGGACTCGGGAGACTTTGACTCGGCCAAGCTCGAGTTCATGGGACTCCGACTCGCCAACGACGCCTCCGACACCATGATGCGGAAAGCCGTGGCCACGGCGTTTGCCCGACGGGCCGCGGAGCTTCTGACGCCCGAGCACGGGTCGCTAGACGCGCCCAAGGCCGCCGCAAAGGCCATAACGGCCAAGAAGGGTGCCACGACCTTTATCGACGAGGTCGGCATCGGCGGCAAGGACGCGGAGCAGGTCGAATTCATCATCGCCCTGCAGAAGGCCCTCCAGCATGTCAAGAAGCCCGAGCAAGCAAAGCTGGGCACACTGCTGGCCGCCATGCTGCAGCAGCTCTACGCGCTCGACATCCTGGAGGAGGACGGCATTCTCGCTTGGTGGGAGGACGACAGGGCCGTGGACGGGGACGTCATGGCCGCGCTGAGAGACAAGTGCAGGGTTCTCAAAGATTGGTTGGAGAATGCCGAGGAGGAAGACGACGATGACGATGACGATAGCGATGACGACGACAACAACTAGCGCCATGGATTGCATTGCATGACGATAAGACGTATGGATGGATAAATATGGGGGAGACACAAGGAGCACACCTGCACTTGCATTGCACTGCATGCATACATATATGCGCATGTCAAATCGCCACCGAGAAGAACAAACAGGGGAAAAAAATAGAAAAAGAAAACACATAGAAAAAAAATAAGAAAAAGGCCGTATATAAAAAAAAATACAATAACGTGCTGCCTCCGGGGGGGGGGGGGGGGGGGGGGGGGGGGGGGGGGGGGGGGGGGGGGGGGGGGGGGGGGGGGGGGGGGGGGGGGGGGGGGGGGGGGGGGGGGGGGGGGGGGGGGGGGGGGGGGGG
>JABAEC010000080.1:47818-97869 GCA_013435705.1 Claviceps paspali | reverse complement strand
TAAAAAAATATAAAAAAAAAAAAAATAAAAAAAAAAAAATAAAACGGCCGTATATAAAAAAAAATACAATAACGTGCTGCCCCCCCCCCCCCCCCCCCCCCCCCAAAAAAAAAATAGAAGAAAACAAAACCATATACATGCCCCCCGTTGAAAAATACAACAACAAAAAACTTGCAATTTTGTACCTCCCCTCCCCTTTCGAATATCATTGGATTATGCCACAATGGAGAAGGTGAAAACAAAAGACGGGAAAGATTAAATAAATAGAAGGAATGGCTCACACCCCCCCCCTCCCCCCCCTTCCCCCCTCCTTCCTCCCCTCCTTTGGACGCCAGACTGGCATTGATAGCCATTTTCTTCCACATGCTTCACCCACTTGCTATTGATATTTCCTCCTTTTGATGTTTTTTTTTTTTCAGCTTCAACGGTTTGCATGGGACCTGGGTATGCTCATGGGCCGCCACGAACACAGCAGCAACTGACTTGGGGGTTTTTTTTTCAGTGTTTTTTTTTCAGTGTTTTTTTTTCAATGTTTTTTTTTCATCTTGTTTTTGCCCTTATTTAGTAATAGCTCTGCAGGTCTGTGGCGTTGGATGTCGGTCCTGCTTGTCCTCCGCGGGATGACCGGCCATGGAAGTAGGACCCTCGGGCGTGGGAACCTTTTGGTCCGGCCGGGGGACCTTGAGATCGCTGCGGCTTCAGAGACGGGTAGCTGTCGTCGTAGCTGACCTGCGGCGCATAACCGCCCGAGTGCCTCCTGGGCTCGACGTCGTCGAGAGACCGGTAGTGAAAGCCGACTCCCTTTCCTCTGCCGCCTCCGCGACCACCGCCGCCACCTGCCCTGGCGCTGGCGCGGGATCCTCGACCGCCGGCTCCCCTGCCTCGAGTTCCTCCGCCACGAGAAGCCGAGTGATAGCCGCGAGGCTCGAACCGGCTGCCGTACTGACCGTGCGCGTTCTTTGCCACACGACCATCGTCTCCGGTATATTTGCGCTTGAAAGGCCTCTTTGCTGAAAGGCTTTCGTGCTCGTCTTCCGGTCGATCCACTTCCTCCAGTCGCAGCATGGTCCTTTCGCCCACAGTAGTTTCAAAGACGAGCGATTGTCCGCCGGGCGGATCCTGCCATTGCGCGCATTGACCGATCATACCCTCGTCGATGGTGCGAAACCCCTTCTTGGTGGCCAGTACCACGATCGTGTCCGGACTGTCTGTGTGATATACGGCCGTGGAGAGGACTGGGCGCACAGCCGCTGCCCACGCGCTATTGTCGTAGCAACCCACGGCCGTCACCCGCCATAGAAGTTTGCTTCCCATGCCGCCTACTTTCTCCAGTATACTGGCTGGGCACGATCGGGGACATATGGTGATGTGGTTCGCCTGGACTCTGAGTTCGTGGCTGGCCACATCAGATGGAATCTGGGCAAGCCTGAAAAGCTTTCTGCTATCCTCCGTGTTGATCATGTAGCCGGTGTAGCAGACGGTCTTCTTGATCTGCAGTCTGCTCCTCCGCGAGTGCGTCGGTTGGCTTGCGACGGATTCGTTGTGCAGGTTGACCATGTGCTGGATCTCGGCCACCTCCGTGACGGGATCCAACGTCGTCGAACTGTCGGCAACCTGAATGACTTCGGCATTCAGTGTGCCGCGAGTCGGCTTGGTGGACTGGCGGCGATTGTAGTCGGCGAAAAACTTGCGGAAACCGGCCGTGTGTCTCGGACGATCTTCGTAAACGCGGATCTCGGTCGCCTGGCTGTAGGTTTCCATGAGAGCTTCGAGAAACACCTGCTTGAAGTGCATGGTATTCTGAAATCGCTGGTTCGTGGGACTGACTTGCGGCTTGAGGCTCATCACGTCAAAGTCGAGCCCCTTGGCGGCAACCATCTTCTTTATCAAGTTTGTGAAGCCCTTTTCTGACCGGCCGGTCAGCAAGATGCAGAGGGCATCTGGCTGCTTCGTGGTCAGACGAGCCAGCTCGACAACCTTTTCGTTCCACCATCCTTCCCATGCGCGAGGCTCTTCCTTTTCCACTCCCTGTCCTGTCGCGGAAAGAATCCGACTGTCATGCCACCAGCTGCCATTGCTGAACGTTTCTGGCGCGGCCAATAGTCTTATGGTCGGTCCGTTCCAAAGAGAAGGGTTCGGCAGCGGAGTTTTGAATACTGCGCAAACCTATACATGAGCATTTTGTTTCGACGCAGACGCCCCAGCAAGGCGGAGGCAGGTGTAGATGGACGGAAGGGTATGTGGACGGGGTAAAGGGACGAACGGCTGACCAGAACGGAAGCGTCCATCACCTTGACGTACACGTATTGTCGAAATCGTAAACATGGAGTGCTTTGATCTTTTCCACGGCTTCGGAAAGCAGTCAGCAGGACAGACGCGGAACGGAGGTGAAAATGTGTCATGCTTCAGTACCAAAAAGACGGAAAATCCAGTGGTAAAAGGAGGACGGCATTTGTAGCCCGTGTTGTCTGGCAGTGGACTAGCAGCAGCAGCATCATGCACACACACCTGGAAGCGTCTTGCTCAGAACGGACCATCTGCTCAGCGCGGTGACGGTGTTCTGCGAGGTACTGGAAGAGCCATGGTATACGCTGTACGCCGAGGCCATGACGCTAGAGGAAGGGCTGGTGCGACGCAGTTGGCTCGTAATCATTCGCGTCAGGGAGGGAGGCAGAGAGAGAGGCAGAGAGAGAGGCAGAGAGAGAGAGAGAGAGAGAGAGAGAGAGAGACGTGCGGACGGCGGGCGGCTGCGGATGCCAAAAGTTCAAAAAGCCCGTCGCGAGAATCCACGGACGCGGCGCGGACAGGGATGTTCCGGCAGGCCACCTGGTGGCAGCTGCAAGCAATGCCAGCCCCTCGGCGCCCGTCCCGCGAGCAGCTGTACGTTTATTCTGTCAGTGTCCCGTGCAGGCAGGAAGGTGCTGCTTTCTTTCCTTCTTTCCCTCTCCTCTCTCTCACACTCCGTCTCTTTTCTTCTCTTTTTATTTTTAATTCTTTCTACCCTCCATGTCGGAACAAGCGGCCATGTCTTCTGCCGTCAAATTCCTCACCACCAAGCAGGCGGGATTCATCCAGCTACAACTGCGCGTCAAGCCCGGAGCTGGCAAACAGCGCCAAGGCGTTCTGGCTGTGACCACCAGTGCCGTGGAGCTCTGCGTAGCGGCACAACCGAGACAGGGAGAAGCCAACCAGGCCGTCCTCCAAGTGCTGAGCAACGCCACCGGCCTTCCCAAGTCGCGGCTGCGAATCGTCCGTGGTCTCAAGTCGAGGGACAAGATCGCGACGATCGACTGCGTTCAAGAAGAGGGACCGGCCTACGCAAAAATGATTCTCGACTTGCTCCACAGAGCAAGCCACGCAGCTGCTCCGGCCTGAGCTACGAACGACTTACGAGTCGCTACTAGTGAGTCGGTAACCGACCCAGCTAGCTTGGCTAAACATTCCCTACCACTTGCTCGTCTACGGCGTGAATCACCCCGCACGCCGACACCCAATATACGTCCCACTGTCGAGACCGCTTTTTCTTCGCCATGGCCACATCACACGTGCACGCCATCTCTGCCGTTCAGTTGGAGGACGTGTCCGAGATCGGTCAGATCAGCGCCGATGCCTTTGTTGGCGATCGGCAGACGCAGATGAAGAAGCTGGGGAGCAAGCCGTACGACATGAGGCAAATCACCATGGACAGCCTGCCCAGCCTGCTGCAAAACCCGCGTGCATTCTCTATCAAGATTACGGACGATGCCACTGGAGACGTCATGGGCTACTGCACCTGGGGGTTTCGAGGGTTCAAGCCCGAGGAACTCCCCGGACTGCACGGCAAGCAGCAGCCGCCAGCGCCGGAAGCAGGCATGGCGGAAACGGCTCAGGGGGGAGCAAAGGAGCAGCAAGCAAAGTCCCACGATGGACCGGACGACCCGGAGACCACGGCGGAGAATGACCCGATTGGAAGACTCCAGGCCTTGACGGGCGCGGATATGCAGCGATGGATGGAGGAGGTCATGCCGGAGGGAGCGCGGTGTCTCTATGTTGTTTCCCTGTCCGTCTCGCCAAAATACCAGCGTCGCGGTGTGGGCTCGGCGCTTCTGCAATGGGGCATCGACATTTGCGACGACAAGAAGGTTTTTGCCTGGGTGCATTCCTCCGAACCTGCCTGGCCAATGTATGAAAGGAGCGGCTTCCGAACCATCCAGACCCTCGACGTTGATCTCGACGAGTACAGCCCGGCGCCCCCGCCGGATGAGGGACCCGGGGCCAAATGGGGTCACTACGTGTTTCGGTACATGAAATATCTGCCTGGCCAGGCCGAGAGAGATAGTGATGGTTACGGGGGGGAGAGGGAACAGGCAGAAAAAAAAAACGACGTAGTAACAAAATGAGTAGAAGAAACAAAAATGCAAAATGGTTGGCATGAAAACAACATGCTCGCTCCCATTATATCACCACAAGTTCTGACCCAGACAAATTTGCTACTAATGTTGTCAAAACTTATTTTACATTAACACTGACTCTTATATCAGCCAATCACAGCACGCCCCGTTGGCTCAGTGGTAAAGCGTGTCACTAGTAATGACAAGATCACTGGTTCGATTCCAGTACGGGGCATGTGAGTTTGGTTTTTTTGGCTACCACCAACCAGTACTTATCGGTGTACTTTTGTACTACTATTTTATTTGTCCATAGTGAAGTAGTACGATGAATTTGTTCAGCGTGTTGTCATCGCATTGTATAAAGTTTATTTGTTTATTTGTTTCTTCATTCTCTGTACTCTTTCCAAATAGCATGCTTCTCTCTCTCTTCATGTATTTGTTCAACCACCCTCCCCCCCCTTCCCCCCCTGAGTTCCAAGGCAGAAGACTCCTTCCGATGGAGGTGACATCCCATGGCGCCATCATAGATGGATTGCGTACTTGGAACGGCCCTCGACGACGTCGATGAAGTGCTTGGCCAAGATGGCCTGCATGCGCTCTGAGGGATGCAGATCGTCGTACCTAGAATGCAAAAGGGGGCAGTCAATTTTTTTTAAAGTTTTTTTTTTCTCCCGTATATATATATATGGTATTTGATGGGGAGAAGAAGAGGATATATGGACAGACATGTGAAAAGAAAAGAACACGACGACAGAAGAAGAAGAAGAAGAAGCAAAACGCACCACATGAAGCTCGTCTTGGGCTCAGGGGCGTCGACGCACTCCGACGCAGTGGCGCAAAAGTGATAGGGCGAGGTGACGTTGGCGGGTTGGTCGAGGTAGGCGTCCGGGTGGGCGATGACGTCGAGGAAGAGGGAGTGGACGTCGAAGATGGAAAGGCGGGCGGCGGGCCAGCGGCGGAGGAGGCGGCGGTAGAAGGGGCCGCCGTAGCGGAAGAGGGTGTTGACGGTGGTGGCGTAGTCGGCGATGCGGCGGGCGTAGAGGACGACGTCGTGGGCCGTCTTGTCGGGCCAGAAGGGGGAGTCGCGGGTGCCGCCGTCGGACGGGGGGGTGTACATGGGGGCGCGGTCGAGGGGCACCTGGTTGAGCAGGACGAGATGGCGGGCGCCGGCGCGGTAGAGGCGGTCGAGGACGCGCCAGACGCAGTCGGCGAGGGTGGTCAGGGTGGTGCCGGGGGTGTTGCGGCCGCCGAGGAGGCCGACGATGCCGAGGTCGTTGGTGCCGATCCAGAGGGCGAAGACGGCGGTGTCGGGCCGCGACAGGCCGGGCAGGAGGCGCAGGTCCTGCTCAAGGGCCGGCACCTGGTACCCCAGGACGGAGGGGAAGGGCGCGCCGCCGAGGTCCCGCCCGTCCATCTCGTTGGTGCACTGGGCGCCGCTGACGGCGTAGTTGAAGTAGCTCGCGCCGGTCGAGGCCGCCACCAGCCGGCCCCATGCCGCGCCGCCGCTGGCCGTGTGGTTGCTGGCCGGCAGCATCGAGCCCGGCGGCGGCGGCCCGTGGTTCCGGACAAAGTAGTCGTACCGGCCCTCGTCGGTGTAGCTGTCGCCAAAGGTGACGAGGCTATCCATCATCTTGGCCGGTGATGCCGGGGACGCGGCGCCGACAACGACAAGATGACGAGGCAGAGCCGCTACGAGGAGGGCGAAGATGACGAGGACCATTCTTGGGAAGTGGCCTTTTTTTTCTTTTTTTTTCTTTTTCTTTTTCTTTCCTTTGCCGTCTTTTTCTTTTCTCCTTTGCTTCTTTCTCTTTTTCTTCTCTTCTTTTTTTCTCTGGCGCTTTCCCCTCTCTCTCTCTCACCCCCCCCTCTCCCTCCCCTCCCGAGCTGTTGGGGGGCAAGAGGGATGGGATGCTGGATATATACGTGTCTAGGAAAGCAGGCAACTTATTCTAGTCGAGGGCACCTGATCGATCTGATGAGCACAAACATACACCTTCGTGTATGCGGCCACTGCATCGGGTGAAGCGCGCGACGAGATTGCCGGCCCCCCCCGGCTCTCGCCCACGGCTTCCTCCCGCACCCAATGCGGGCTTGCGCACATGATGTGCAGCGCGGGCAAATCATCACAGAGACGCCGACAGCGGATGGTGGTAGTACAGCATACAAGACTCGTGATGGATACTGATGGCGATGGCGATGGAATGGTTGATACTACGTAGTAGTAAGTGATGGATGTATGGTCGGTTCACGAGGCGGAGGGTGGGAAGATCATTTGGATGCACGGCCACGTGGCGAGGTGTGGTGGGGTTGTGGCTGATGAAGTTGGTGGCTTCTTGCTTCTTACTTCTCGACAAAGAAAGCTGCTGCCCCCCACTCCCCACTCCCCACTCCCCACTCCCCACTCCACACACTCTACACTCTACACTCTACACTCTACACTCTACGTAGTACTCGGTTCCACGTTTCATACCCCACTTCCTAATTGCCGTCTTCCGGCACGTCACGTCCGTCCTAAGCTCGACGTCGCTTCTTACTTCAAAACCCCGCAAATCATGCCATAGCACCGGCTTGACGCCAACCCGAGCCTTCCGTCTCTGGGGGCTGGGGGCGGAGCAGAGGAGAGAAGAGGAGGTGAGGGGACGGAAGCGAAGAAGAAAACGCAGCTATATTAAGCAGGCGTACCGCTTCTCTCCTCCTCCCTCTTCTCGATCACTCGTCATCATCCTGTCACTCGCCTTTCTCCGGGTACATACGCAATCTCTCTTCTTAGCCCGGCACCCGTTAACCGACTTTCCAGAAACATCATGGGCTGGTTCGAAAGTAAGATGACCTTTCTCGTCTCGTGCAGGGGATCTAGCTGTACGGGACGGGAAAGAGGCGTTTCCCGTGACTCTCATTTTCCTTTTCCCCACGCCAGACTAACCGCTCCCCGTCCCGACAGGCGACTCCAACCAGGCTTCGGCCTACGAGCAGGTGACGCAGCGACCACACGAAGCCAAGTGGTCTCACGAGCTCATCGGCGGTGCTGCCGCCTACGAGGCTGCCAAGGCGTACGAGGACCACGTCGCCCGCAACGGTGCGTCTGACCACCCCCTTTCTTTTCTTTTCTTTTCTTCTTCTTCGATGGAGGAAAAGGAAGCAGGCAAAGAAAGCGCCATGACCCCCCCCCCTTCTTCGGGAACTCTTGGGAGCTAGAAACGCACGGCAAAGCTTACTGACGACGCAATCCAGGCCATCCCGATGACCACGCCAAGGCCAAGGAGATTCTTGCGGGCGCAATAGGCTTCTTCGTCGACCGCGAGGTCGAGACGAAGGGATTGGACTTTATCGACCGGGAAAAGGCGAAGCGACATGCCCAGAAGCAGGCCGAGGAGGGTCTCGCCAGCGAGGGGCGATGGTAGAGAGGAATCGGAGGCCTCCAAGTGCTCATATAGAGAAGAATATACTGATTGCTGATTTGTGCCCCATCCCCCCCCCCCCCTCGGCCCATCGTCGTGATTCTCCCTCTTCTCTTTCCTCTTTCAGCCCAACGTTGATGTCGGTCTGATTGAGTGAGGCAGGAACGGAACGGGGGAGCCGTGGCGTTGTCCGTCGTCATCCCAGGTGATGTACGCGAGTCGAGTCCACTCTTGAAGCTTGTGACGAGGTGTCGTGCGACACACCACCCTGGCTTGTATGGGTCGTGAAGCCGTAAGTTATATTAAGCGTAGATGGGTGATCAATCTGGTGTGTGCTTCGTACGTTTTTTTTTTTTAACCCGACTGCCTCGAAACGGAACCGGACCCAATAGACGTGACTGGGGAGAAACTAGGCACAAGGGCATAACAGGCGTGTTTCCAGAAGGGATTGTGCCAAGGAGCATAGCACGCATCCCGCAGTGGAAGCGATAGGCCGAGGTTTGCATAGCCGGAATTGAACGCTTGGCATCCCAGGATTACGCAGTATGATTACGAATAGCAGTTTCGAATTCAGGGGTCTTGATGGCGTTGTGGCGGATGGAATAGCTACTAGTACTTAACTTGGGTGAAATGGAGGAGCTGACTAAGGAGAAAACTGTTGCGATTGGTCACACATTCAATCCAACAGAATCGAGTTGCTTGGCACCTCCTTCTTCCTATTAACCTATTAACCTATTAAGTGAGAGCATTCAATCCAACAGAATCGAGTTGCTTGGCACCTCTTTCTTCCTATTAACCTATTTAATCCAACAGAATCGAGTTGCTTGGCACCTCTTTCTTCCTATCAACCTATTAAGCGAGAGGGGCATTGTGAGGAAATAAGCACTCTCGAAGAAGAAGAAAATGCCATCGTAACAACACAGTAGTAGTATTACGAGTTAACATAGCATACTACGAGTTAGCACAGTACTAGTAGTGTAAATCGTACATGGTGCCTTCATCGGAGAATACTGACGAACAAACTCTTCCACGGACACCATCAAGCGATCCCGACGCGGCGGTACATGCCGCGACCTCTCCGTGTATCTCCTTCTCCCCCACCCCCCCCCCCTTCTTTCTTCTTTTTTTCCCCCATTCGTCCGAAGAGAAGAAGCACGTCCTGCTAATGAACCAGTGGGAAAGGGGAGCAAGCTAAAGCGGGAGGCAATGGCAAGCGATATATGGTGAAATTGACCAGACGACTTTCCCACGACATTGTACGCTCGCTAGAAGGGTTTCCATGTACGTGATCCCCCCCTCATCCGGTATGGTTTCCACAGGACCCCGGTAGGATGCAGACAAGACCAGCATACCTCGAACCGCTAACAACAACAAACAATAGCAGCAGCAGCAGCAGCAGCAAGGAAGAAGAGATGCTTGTCGCGGGGAGAGACGAGAGATGAGAGGCAATCTCGCTTCGATACACGACATCAATCAGCAGCATCGGCCATCGTCTTGCGAGCAAAACACCAAGCCCCGATCGATTATAAGAACCAGCTTCTTCCCCCCCTTCCTTTCCCAACCATCAACACAGCTCTCTCACCTCATCATCAAGACAGACAGTTCTCTCCTCGCCCATCCATCATCCACTCCCACCCCTCTCCCCAAAAAACAACAACAACTACGAACCATGAAGTTCTTCGCCCCCCTCGCTCTCCTGGCCCTCTCGTCGGCCACCCACGCCGCGCCACTGAACCACGAAGCCCCAACGGGCGTCGACGAGGCAAAGATGACCCAGACAGACCAGCTCCTCTTCCGCACCAACCTCGCCGACTTCCAAAAGGCCTTCGACGCCAAGAACCCCAACACCCTGGACTGGTCCTCCAACGCCTGCGACAAGGCCCCCGACAACCCCTTCAGCTTCCAGTTCAAGATCGCCTGCCAGCGCTACGACTTCGGCACCCGCAACTACAAGGACCAGCACCGCTTCACCGACCACAACAAGGATGTCATCGACGACAACTTCAAGAAGGAGTACGTGACCCCCCTCCTTTTTGCGCATCTTGTTCCCTGATGCTAACCAACTCCCCACAACCAGCCTGTACGACCAGTGCGAAAGCCAGAAGCACTCGACCATCTGCCGAAGAGCGGCAGACATCTACTACGCCGCAGTCAAGGTCTTCGGCCCCGACACCGACTAAGCCGCCACTGCTGGCCGACCTGGACGCTGACGACGAAGGAGGAACGGACCACCCATGTCACGAAGACGTTTTGTGTAAGACGCCTTGCTTCAGCAGCATGCCGGAGTCTCGGGATGATTGGGCCCATGTATATCTATTTCATCATCTTTATCTTTATCTTTATCTTGCCATAGCACCCACCTACCTACTTCGTACTACAAAACAATAAAAGTAGTACCACGGTAGTTCTTTTTTTTTTTTTTTTTTCAGAGAGAGGGGAGACCACCGTCAAGCCTTTTACATGTCTATTTATAAACACCATATTTTCAAACCATTGCAAACCATTGCTTTGTGTACGTAGTATACGCATGTGTATACACTTGGTTTTTTTTTTTGCCATAGTACCCACCCACCTACCCCATACTACAAAACAATAAAAGTAGTACCACGGTAATTCTTTTTTTTTTTTTTTTAGAGACAGAGGGGAGACCACTATTAAGCCTTATTACATGTCTATTTATAAACACCATATTTCCAAATCATTGCTTTGTGTACGTGGTATACGCACGTGTATACACTTCCTTGATTCTTCATGTTGCTTGAGATTGGTCTCTCTTCTACATGAACAAAGACGTATATTCGTGAAACCTCACACATTCTTGTAATACACGATTGAATATGTACATGTATACATTACATGTATATATATGTATATGTATATATGTATTAATGATAAGGCGCAGGAGGTACTACTAGCACACGAGTCAGGCTACTAGCTAGCGTATCATCATCATCATCATCATACTAATATTAACAGTACTATAATAATAATTCATCACACACACAACCCTCGGTCGCCCCATCTCCCTCTCTCTTCTCCTTCTAGTGCCTGCCGATCCACGACGGCACAGGGTACGTGCCCTTGCCCAAAGGCTTCGAGTCCTGCTTCACGTTGCCGAGGCCAGGCAACGTAAAGGGCACAGTGTCAGACAAGCTGTCCACTCTGCCCAGCAACTTCTCCAGCTGCCTCAGTGCGGCAGTCGAAGCGTACTCCGGACCTTCGTGGCCAGCCAAGTTGGTGACGGCAACGGTCAGTCCGCGCTCCGTGTGCGTCGTGCCCACGACTCCCGACTTGTCTGGAAGACTGAGTCCATAATAATCGCCCTTCCTGTCGGGGTCGTATCCCCATCTGGGCACGTAGAAAGGATCCTGGGGTCGGGTTTGGAAGCCCAACAGCCCGCCGAAAGTCATGTTCTGGATGGCGAGCAACACGCCGCTGGGTGCCAGCAGATAGTCGTTGCCGCCCTGGACGTAGATGACGTTCTTGGTCTTGTCGATGACGTTGGGCAGCTCGTACTTGGATGGGGGCTCCGACTGATCACCACCCTTCCCAAAGGGGCTGTTGACGCATTCTCCCCATGTCACATCCAGGGGGGCGTGGATGGCCTTCTTGACGTCCTGCCGGTTGAAGTAGGGGTTTTCGGCAAGAGGGTCGTGCCCACCTGGACAGAATTCGATGATGTTGTAGGGGTTGAAGCAAGGGTTGTCTTTCATAGCTGCCAAAAAGATATCCGACCACAGTTCGCCGCATCCCGGCTTGTAGACCTCGGTTCCGTTGGGCAGGACATTGATCCAGGGCATGACGGAGGGCTGCAGGCCGGAAGGAGGATAGGTCCAGTACTTCTTCAGGTAGTCCCTGTAGCCGCATGACTCCGAGACGTTCCGGATCTTGTCCATGAAGGGGTCGGCAAAGGGCATCAAGTTGTAGTTTTGCTCCACGAAGGCCTCGGCGATGACCTCGGACTGCAAGTCTCCCTGGAAGCTGACGCCGTCAACGACCATCATTCCCCCGACCTTGTAGTACTCGTTGTTGTTGGAATTGATGAAGTGGCTCGCAATGTAAGGGGCGTAGTAGCCGCCGTACGATTCGCCAACGATGTAGACCGTGTAGCCCTGCATGCTGAAGGTCTCGACAAAGTTCTTCCAGAAGCCCATGAATTGCTCGGCGACGTCATCTTCGTTGTGGACAGTGGAGTTACCCTTGGAGAAGCCGACTGTGACGGGCTGTTCGACCCAGACGATGTTGGTGAGGTGGTGCCAGCTCCATGGATTCTCCACAGCTTCCAGAGTACCGGGGCGCCAGACGAAGGGACCGTTCTCTTCCAGGAAACCGAGCAATGAGGAGCAGCCGGGCTGATGATGGAAAAGGCGAAATCGTTAGTCGGTGGAGAAAAGATTTCGTGCCAAGAGGCCGCCCGGCAAACGTCACATACCCCGCCATTCATCCAGATGGTAATCTCCTTCTTCTTCCTGTGCTCCTCGTTGTCCGAGGGGAAGAGCCAGAAGAACAGCTCGTTGGTCTCATTCTTCTTGTCACTGATAGGCAACGATCCGGCGTACGACTCGCCGACGTCGTACTTGACGTCAGGGATACCCTTGCCATCGACGGCAAACGCTGCAGCGGCAGTGTGTTAGTTTGGCGACGGGTTCCGTCTCGCTGGCCCGGTCAAGGTGAGGAGGAGGAAGGGCAAAAAAAAAAAAAAACATACGCTTCGTGACGTTGTTCAAGAAGAAATGCGACGTCTCGTGCTTGGCCTTTCGAGCCTCGACCAGAGGCCTGTCCTCGGCCTGGGCAAAGCTGTTTGGTGGAAATGCGGCGCGCACTTCTGGGTGCATGAACTCGAGCAGCCGCTTGTGGGCTTCGCTCCTGGCCTCGACAGCCGAGACGGCCAAGAGGCCCAGCAGAGGCAGGTGGCTTCGCATTGCGCTTCGGCGTCGTGGAAAGAGAGAGAGTGTGATGACGAGAGGTGGATTGACCTGTCCGAAGCACACGAACCTGGCCCGCGGCCAACAGACGGCACCATCGGCACATAATATATAGTAGTGGTAGTATGTTGGGCAAACGGTTCCGTCTATACGAGGGATGATGTTAGTTTGCCCATGCAAATTAGCCTGCCTGGGACTGGGACGGTGGCCCCGAGCAGAAGCAGTAGTAGTAGCAGCAGCAGAGCAACGCAGCAGCAGCAGCGCAGCAGCAAGCAAGTGAGCGGAGGGTGACACTTGACTTGGGACTGAGGACTGAGGAAGGAGCAAATGACGCCAAGCGATAAGCTTCGTGGAGCGAGGGGCAAGAGGGGCTGGGGGCCGCACTTGCCCAATGCAGCAGCAAATGGCACCAAGCAGAGAAATGAGAAGGATTCTAGCTCCAATCAGCTCAAATGAAGCGCAATGTCAACACCAGCACGGCACACGAAGAGTTCATGACGCCATCCAAACGACTCAGGAACTCTCTGCTTGCCTGCGCCATCCATCCCCACTGCCACCTATGTATACATAGTAGCCCGCCCCGTGGCCATGGCGTCCTTGACTTTGGCCAGTCAAAAGGTCATTCCGACAACCTTGCCACGCTTCGTCCCGCCTGGAGCCCGACCCTCTGGTTTAATTAAAATTATGCGAGCAGGCTTGCATGGGACAGGAGCGGGAGGAAAGCCAACTATAGTACATACCATAGTACTACTACGTACTACGTGGTAGTACATACTAGTACGTAGCAGTAGAAACTATACGTAGTACTACTACGTGCCAACGTAAGTTCATTCTCTCCCTCTCCCTCTCCCACTTCCCCACTGGTTCTCATTCCAAGCGCGGCAGTGGAAGAGAGGGAGGGATTACCTTACCTCGTGCGAACGCAATCATCAGCTTGCCTAATCCATGCACGGCATGCACTCTCATTGGTCCTCTCACCATCAACCACTCGCAGCAAGCACTACTGATGGAGATGGAGATGGAGATGGAGATGGAGGTGGAGATGGAGGTGGAGGGCTGTTTGTGTCTCACAAGCCGACCGAAGCCGACCGAAGAGATAGTCGGTCCCAACTCTCCGGTTCCGCTCGGCCGGCCAGGGTGCCTGAAGGAAAGGAACATGATCGGCAGGAGGAAAAGCCTTCATCGTGGTGGTGGTCGTCGTGGTGGTCGTCGTGGTGGTGGTCGTCGTCATGGTCGTCATGATCGTCGTGAGCATCTGGGATCTGGGGCCAGAGTCACCTGTTTAAAGCGGGTAGCTGAACCTTCCAAATCGTTCCTTTCAACTTAAAATCTTCTTCCCCCAGCTTATATGCATCATTTAAGTTGTTGTCATCAGTAATCTCGGTTGAAACTGCACACACCGTTCGAGCGGTTATTAGTAGTAATTGGTCGGCCCAACTTCGTCACAGCAAATATGTATATCTTCGTTTTGTTTGCTTTGTTTGCTTCGTGTGTGTGTAAAACATGCGTAGATTATGATTCTTCCAGTCCCCTCTCAGTGGAGAACAGCTTCAGTGTCCATCCCAGATCAGAGCGTCGAGTCTGCTCAACAACAGCACTCGTTTTCTCGTTGGACGAGGGTACTGTGCTAGGTGGATGTAGCCGCTCTAGCAAAGGATCCGTGAAAATCCAAGTGTGCCAAAACAACCATAATATCGATGTGGCTGTAGGAGGGTTAGTCCTCAACTCATTCCGACACTCAGCAACCCGTACAGTAACCCTCCACCTCCGTATTTCTGCCTGCGTAGACCGCCCACTTAACAGCCATACATACTACGTACACTTGACCACCTTTACTATTACGAACTTGGTAGTAGTAGTGTTGTATCTCTTTATTTATAACCTTTATGACGTGTCTCCATGTACGCGCGGATAACCCCCAAGCTACGTGCTAAAAGAAGTCGATAATACAAGGGATCCAGCACGTAACACACTACGTAGTAAACGCCGCTGTCTATTACACCCACAGCTGTTCAAATCTGCTTGCGTCTTTCATCCTGTCACACGGTCGCGTCTTGTCGCGTTGAGTAAGCTGCATACCTCAACAATCTGCACGGTGGTGGATCAAGTCAGGTGGACTGAGGCCTCAGGCCTCTCTGCATTACCTCTTCGTATATAAAAATATAAACCCCTCAGGCCTTCCTGTCGGAAAGAAAGGAATCTCTTCTTTCTTCATCCTGACCTTCTCGAGACCTACGATATTATCTTTGAATCGAGTTCTCCCTCATACTCCAAGCCCTCACACACTGAGCACTTGTCACACATCCACTGATCCCCCAATTGGTGTCTCCGACTGTTGTAGTAAGTGGTCGAGGTCTCGTCCTGCTAGACGTTAGTTTAACTAGGAAGTAAAAGAAGAAGAAGAAGAAGAAGAAGAAGAAGAAGAAGAAGAAAAAGAAAAAGAAAAAGAAAAAGAAAAAGTCTTTACCTCGCAAATTATCCACATCCTTTGGAGCAGGGTGGGAAATTAACAATCCCTACACCTGGAGAGTAGCCAATGATGGGCATCAGATGATCGTCTTTAGAAGCACCATTTGATGCCTGAATAAATGCATCTTGTTCTGTGAAGGTCATCCAGCTTGGTGTTTGTCTCTGTGTGCAGCTCTCTCATCTCTGTGTGCAGCTCTCTCATCTCTGTGTGCAGCTCTCTCATCTCCGTGCGCAGTTCACTGATCTCGAGCTGCGTGATGAGATCAATGAACTGCGCACCGAGGTAAGTTTCTGCCCCGGTCGGCCTGCAGAGTCCGGGTTCTCAAACATTCCACTGCGAGTGGGAAATCGGTACGTATGTGACTGCCCAACCGGCATAGCGCACGTCCTAGCCGCATATATCAATGTAAGGTGCAGTGATTGCGGTGAGCAATTACTGGCGGGTCTTTTGATACCATTGCCGTGACTGTCGCACTTTGCCCGCATAGTACAGACAGAAGTCCGTGTGGCGTCCATTGTCAATTAATCCGATGGGTAGCTGCCTACGTGAAGAAACAAGTCAGTAGAGATAAGGGGTGGTGTCGTCAGGCGCACAACCGACAGGTACGGTAAAAGCTTGACCGCAATTCTGGAACCATCCTTGTTGTCTCCTATTCATGCAAGCCTTTGTAGCTCAGGACGTTACGTCTCCGGGCTGTCCATCGGCCAGAATAGCCACGAAAAAAAGGCCGCCGCCATCATGTGGGGCCTGGCAACCCCAATCGGTCGTATCTTATCTTGGGGTATGGATGCGTTACTAACCTGTTAAGATGGATTGTGCCTCGACATGACGGACAAACAGTAGATGACCGAGACGAAGATGGACAAAAAAATCTAAGCTACTAACTAGTAGTAACTAGAGAGTGGTAGAGGATGGATGGTATCTGTAATTGACTGGCGTTTCTGAGTAATGTTGCACAGCCAAAAAAAAAAAAAAAAAACCACAAAAAAAAAGTGCAGGTAAGTGCAGAAAGGCAAGTGTAAGTGTAGAACAGCAAGTGTAAGTGTAGAATGGTAAAGGCAAGTGCAGAACAGTAAAGGTAAGTGCAGAATAGCAAAGGTAAGTATAGAATAGTAAAGGTAAGTATAGAATAGTAAAGGTAAGTATAGAATAGTAAAGGTAAGTGTAGAACAGCAAAGGCAAGTGTAGAATAGCAAAGGTAAGTGCAGAACGGTAAAGGCAAGTGCAGAACGGTAAAGGCAAGTGTAGAATAGCAAATGCAAGTGCAGAATGGCAAAGGTAAGTGTAGAACGGCAAAGGTAAGTGCAGAACGGCAAAGGCAAGTGCAGAACGGCAAAGGCAAGTGCAGAACGGCAAAGGCAAGCGCACCTTCCCCAACCCAATACACCAAGCAACGCACAACACAACCGCCGATCACCAATACCAACGCACAAACGCCAACAGAAAAAGAGAGAAAGACAAAAGAGAGAAAGAGACAAAGACCCCGAACAACGACCTCCCGTCAAGTGACCCCCACAATAATTCAATTGTCGTATCGCGGGATATATAATGTGCTGTTGAACAGAGACGTGTTGAATATAGCTGCACCTTGGGGAAGGATTCGCCTGACAACGTCTCTGGAATTGTTGCAGATTTCTGCATGGGAAAAGTCATGATCTCTTTGGGGATTTGGCGATGTTCCTGTGTTGAAAGTAGAGGCATGATTATGAGATTATTTTTTTTGGTTGGGAGTTTGTTATAAGGGATCCATCCACGGTGTTGATGCAATCATGTTGTTGATGCAAAAGTTCAACGCGTCTCGTGCTGCCATCGACCGACTTGTATAGACGCACTGTGTGTGGTATGGGTTATGGGTTATGAATAGGCAATGGATAGATTCTTCCTGTCAAAACTCTATTTTCTTTGCTGAAAAGGGCCTTTTGGGAAGAGTCCTCTCCTTGGGGGGGGGGGGGGGGGAGATTCTCCCTTCTGCAAGTTTGCAGCTATATTCAACACATATCCGTCAAACAGCACATTATATATTTCAACGCTAGAAAAAAAAACACCCCACACAAAAGAAAATAAACCTTGTTCTGGGCGTCTGTAAGTTGCGCGACGGCACTTCGCCACGGCACGACAAAGATTTGTTCCGTCCAACAATTTTGGTCTTTGGTATCCCCTAGCCAATACTACTCGAAATCAAGACAGAACAATGATATAAACAGGGTCAAGCCCCCTTCTGCATCTCGACGGCAAAACTCAACCGCCAGACCTCCTATCGTGCGAGTCCAGCCGCGAGAAAAGAAAGAAGAAAGAAAAGAAGAAAAAAAAAAGATACGCAAACATGAAGAAGAAGAAGAAGAATAATAATAATAAGAAGAGGAATCTTCCTCAAACATTGATCGGCGGATCAGATGACCAAGAAGGCATCTAATGAGAAAGGAAGCAAATCATCTTTCCCCGCGCTCTAGAATAGCAAACGCAGAACAAAGCCACGAGCTGGAGGCGCACTCCCGTCACCGTCACTGTCTTTGCCCATGTCATCCACAGACATGTCCTCCCATTCGCGTTTGAACTGTGTGACGGGTTGCTCCGTCACTTCTTCAATCTCCATTCGCATGTCCTGCCCTTCTTTGATCTCGCGCACAACGTCGTCGTCCATTTCGATTTCCAACCCGTCTCGAATCACGTGTACAGACCGCAGGATCGACGATGGCAGGATTCCCCACTTGCTGGCGACACGGACGTTGAATTCTTCCACGGTGCGCTTGGCCAGATATATGGCGCGGTGATATGAGCATTTCCCGTTGTCAGACTTGTCCATGTACTGGACATAAAAGCAGGCCACGGGCTTGTCCGTCTGCTCCGAAGGGGGTCGATAGGACGGGTCTACCCCCAACGCTTCGATCCATCCGCTCAGCGTCCCTGTGTCATCGGTAAGGTTGACTCTTGACGGCTGTTCCAGAGGTTTTCCTTGGACAACGGCGCCGACCTCGATGTTTTGCCACACTCCAGACACGTGAGAGGCGAGCGAAAGGGAGCTGGGGCAAGGCGAAGCCATCGAGCCAGTGACTGAAGATCGCGTGCTGCGGGCTTGCCAGCTGGGGCCATCGCGAATTTCCAACTTGCTCGGGGGAGACATGTCTCCAGGAAGGGAAACCGGATGTAGATCGGGGTTGTCCAGGTCCTCCCCGCGCAGGTACATGATGCTGACGGGACGCGTGCTGGTAAACATGTCCTGGAGAGTCTGCAGCTTCATCTGTAGATCCTCTTCCAACGTCATGCCGCTCGCGCCGCCGCCGCCCCCGCCGCCGGCGGCAGCAGAACTTGCCGACGACGTGGACCAGGTGCGCTTATGTTTTTGGACTTTACCAGGCCGCTGGGAATCACTCATCTTGGCAGCGCTACTCAGCCGCTTTCTCTTGCCCACGTCCTTCATGCCACTCTCGATCTGGGTGAGCTGCTGCTTCAGCTTGTCGATGGATTTCTTGACATGGGCAATGTCGTTGGACAGCTTCCTCTCGGCGCCGTGATCTCGAAACAGCTTGACCTTGCAGAAGCACACTTCGGGACTCGTTTCGTCCTTGAGGGAACCGTCGGCGGCCACGAGGCTGGTCTTCGCGCAGAGGCGCACAGGTATTCCCTTGACTCCTTTAGAGTGACTGAAATCCGTTGACAAAAAGTTGAACCTTACGGCAAGGCTGAGCTCCGGGGGGGCGTTGACACCTGGGGTCCACGTCACGCAGAACCCGTCAAACGAGAGGCTTTCAACCTCTACACGCGGTCGCTTGTCGTCCGAGTCGGCCGTCTGGCCGGCTTCAACATACTCGACTGCCTGCAGCTTTCCGCCCCTTTGATGAGCCTCATTAGTACCTCTGCCCTCCTTCCACAGGCCCCAGCACACGCCCGGTTTCTGCCTCTGTTCTTCTTCTTCGAACGACACCCTCACAAAGGTTCTATACTTGCTTCCAGGTGGCCTCGGGGTGCTCATCGTGTCTGTATCGACGACGGAGAGGGCGTACGCCTGTCCCTTGTTGAGATATGTGATGGGGATCTCGTCTGCTTGTTTGATCATGGCGGTGGGCGCGTTCAGGGTCGAGTGGAAGCGGAACTTTTCCGCGTTCGGTGGAAGCGCATGGCTCGTCTGCGTTCGGCTCCTCGCCGCCTTCTGCCGTTGCAGTGTTTCTGGCGCCATCGAGGGCACTCGATGCTGCTGCTGCTGCTGCTGCTGCTGCTGCGGTGGTGGAGGCGCCGGCGCCTCCAGCAAATGCGGCCTATCCTGCTCCATCGTTTCGTAGCCCGTGTCTTGATGAACAAAGGAGCTCGGCGCATACGCCTGCGGGGCCGGCGGCGGGGCCGGCGGACCCTGGATAAAAGGGTTGAAGTGATGGAACGGGTGTGGCTGCAGCGCCTGAAAGCCTGACATGTCTACAACAGCAGCGCCGGATTGGAGGGCGTCTCCCGAGTTCGGCATCGACATGGGCGTCCCGATGCCGCCAACTCCCAGCGCGGGCGTATGCAGGTCGCCTGCTTGCGAATGGAATAGCGTGCTGCTCCCACCGGGCGTTGGGGTGTAGTATCCCGAGGGCGCGTTGACAAATGCGTTGAAGGCGTATGTATTGGGATCCAGGAGAGATGGTGTAAATCTCCATGGTTCGTGCGATGCCCTAGGCGTGGGATCTCGGTCATGAAATGCATCGTGATCAATGCTTGGCATACTACATTGCGAATAGACAAGACAAAACTGTTAGTTGGAAGACAGTATTTACATGGCCCTGTTTCGTTATTTTTTTTTTCTTTTTCTTTTACTTTTTCTGCCCCTCTGACGCCAGCATGGAAACTGTGTGCCACATTTGCGACTTGCAAAAAGGCCCGGCAGACAAAACTTTGCGAAAGGGTGCTTGCGACCAGACCGCCTCTTCTGGTCCTCGTACTATGACAAAAACGAACCTCTGATCTTGGGATTGTATGTCGAGCGCGGCGCTTTCGGGAGCGGTGGTTGTTTGAGCTATCGAAGCGGCAGATCCTTCAGACGTGACCACCGCTACTTCGGGAAACTGTTGCCTGAAGGTGGCAAGCAAGTCATCGCCCGGCTTTTGCGAGCTCGTTCTATGTTTCGTTATGGTGAGGTCAGCGTGCGAGTCTGTTTGTTAATGGAACTAGTCTTGCCCCCTCGGTACGTTCAACGATGGACAGAAAAGGGAGAGAGACCTAGTTGTCGTCTTCACGGAGTTGACATAGGCGGGAAAGGCCATGTCAGACTCGAAGCAAAGCAGGGGCCGAGGCATGTTGTGTTGCACAAACAAACAATAGATGGATGAAAAAAAAAACACAGAAACGTCAAGAGAACATTAAGAACAAGACCTACATACCTTTGCCGAAACATGGTGGCCTCGCGGGGCAGGTTTTATCCAGTCGTTGGTATCACAAAGTTGGGCCGTAGTGGTTCCTTCCAGGAAGCTCACCGGCTTCGAAGAATCTCTTCTCTTGTCAATACTTCTCACGTGAATTGCTGGCAGTTTAGGTGAGACAGGACATCCATGGGCATCCGAGTCGAGAAGCTGTGTGGCCAAAGAATCGGTTAAATATCAGGAGGAGGCCGGCCGGCATACGTAGTCCAAGGGAGTTCGCATTGAAGTCGGTCAACGAGTAAAGTGCTGGCGGGAAGAATGTACGAGAGGGAAGGGGGGGGGGGAAGATATTACAAAACGCAGTGAGCAGCTTCGCCACAAGAAAGAAGACGGACGCGAAGAAGAAGAGAGTCGGGAATGGAAAGGAAATAAAGGCCCCAAGAGAGGAAATATTCATACACAGCTAGGAGAGTGGGAAAAGGAGGAGGAGGAGGAGGGGGGGGGGGGGGGTGCGTGTTTGTGGTTTGTGAGGACAATGAGAAGGAGGTTAAATTCCGGCGAGGGTGTGAAAGGACGAACAGCCCTAGGCATCAAGGGAAGATGACTGGACTGGCCGACCTGGCCCTGTGGTGAGGCAGCAGGCGGTCTCGATGTGGGGGATGATGGAGGAGGACAAGGACCTTTTTTTTTGTTCGTCGGCTGGAAGGTCTGCAGACTCGTCACTGGTCTTCTGGAACGCCTGGTTTAGCAAGGAGGCCACATGCACCGGGTTGTTTTGTTTTGGACTGGGCCTTCATGATTCTGTACGTAGTAGGTCGAAGAAAAAAAAAAAAAAAAAAAAAAAAAAAAAAAAAAAAGAGACGGTCAAACGGGCTGATTATGGGCCCTCATGGGGGGGTGTGTCTTTGTGTCTGACTGACTGGGCCAAGTGCGGCGTGCGTGCAGCAGCGTGCAGCGTAGCGTGCAAGCGTGCAGGTGGCAAGTGCGGAAGAAAGTGCAGGTGCAAAGCGGATGCGAGGACGCAGGACGCAGGCAGCACCCCTGTCGGCTCGCCTTGGCCAAGTGTGGCTCTCCGTGTTGCTGGCTGGGGCTCGCCGGGGCTTGCCGGGGACGACCTGTGGCTTAGGCGCAGGTGTACCGTTGTCGTCGACGGATACGACGGCGAGCGCCCGGCAACGACGTTGGTGCTGGCAATGTGTTTGGAGCCCAGGCCAGTTGCCACGACAGACTGACTGACAGACGGAGCGAAGAAGTGATCAGTGATGACTGACAGAGTGAGTAGTGACTGGGGAAGGGGGGTGGCCCATGGGTGGCGTGTGTCCAGCGCCAAAACGGCCTGTGTGGCGTTTGGGTGTTGGGAAGAGGAGGGAGGTGGGAGGTGGGCAGGATAATAAGGGTGGGGGATGTCGACTTGTTGTCGAAGGGACAAACGAGAGAAAGAAAGAAGAAGGAAAGAAAGAAGAGGGGGGGGGGGGGGGATAAAGCCCACTTCGACGTCTCGTCTGCCTCTGCAGGTAAGCCTCAGCCCTAGTAGCTTCTACTTGCTGTGTAGATTCCCAGTAAGCCGTCTAATAGGCAGAAAAACTCTATAGAGTTTTTCTTTTTTTTTTTCCTTCTTCTTTTTTTTTTTTTTTTTTCAAGCCACGGCAGACATGTCAGCCACAGGTGGCTCCCCGTGTATTAATAGCCTCAAGTACCAAGTACCAGCTACCTACCAGAGACCAGGTACCTCCGTAGGGACGACGACGACGGAGAACAAGAGCAAAGCGCAGGATACGTTGCACAATGGCGGGCCAAGGGGAATGATCCTCGATGGCGTCACTCTGCAAAATTTTCGTTCCTATCTGATGCTAGAATTTCGATCGAGGGGGAAGGGGAAAAAAAAAAAAACCGTGTTCTTGAAACGCAGACTATTGGATCAATATTGCTAGGCTGGACATGTTGGCCCTCCGGAGCCGGGCCCCAGCCAGCTTGCGTCGACATGGGGCCGCGCGATGCGGCGGCGATGGGGTAAGCGACGCCGCGACGGTGAGAAACAAAAGTGAGAACCGCCTGCGTTGTAGAGACGACGGGCCTGATTGGTCGCACCAGCCTCACCCTCTCCTCCAAAACATCGTCGGCATGGAGGGGGGGGGGGGGCTTCTCCTTGTCGGGTTCGAAACCTCGGACTCGGGCTCGAGTTTAATGAACTTGGCGTGCCTTTAATTCGCCGTTCGCCCCATCATCGTTTGTTTATGTAGGCGGGCGGCGGGCGGGCGCAAGCGCTGACGGCCCACGGGCATCCCATCCCAACCATGTTTCGCAATCGACGTGAGGGCATCGCAGGATGTCGCCGGACGGCCTTGTTCGTGTCAAGGGGAAACAACAACAACAACAAAAGCCCTCTGCGTATGGTCTGCTCGACGCTACAACAAACCCCCGAGTGAAACGTGTGCGACGCATGTTCTGTGTATCAGGACAAGCCGGAGGAAGGGCTCCGCAGCAGCTGTTGTTGTTCACACACATGAATTATGTATGAAATCGGCCGGGACCGCCTTTACTACGTCCAGAATGGGGAGGGGGGCACAACAAAACAAAACTAAAATAAAATAAATGAAATCGCAACCGGGTCCGGCAGACAACAGACGGGGACTTTGGGACGAAGAAGCCTGGTAACCCTCTCTGCCTGGTGGTGGTGGTGGTGGTCTTAAGCACAAATCCCTGCGTCTTTTTTTTTTTTTGCAAATTGTGCATAATCTGCGTTGGCCTGGTGGGAGAAACTTTAACCCACGTTCGAGGCCCTTGCTGGCTGGCCTAAGCTCTCAGCGCCACCAGCTTCGAACAGCTGTGCACAGCTGTGCACAGCCTGCATGTTGCCATCTGCCTACTAACTAGTTCGAGGTGGTGGCGGTGGCAGGTTGTGGCAGGTTGTGGCAGGTTGTGGCAGATGGCAGATGGCAGATGGCAGATGGCAGATGACAACAGATGATGGAACAACAGACGTGATGCAAATCGCCAGGTGACAAAGGATAAAAGGCTTGGCACGTCCAAATTGGTAGGGAAATGCTTCTTTTCTTTTTCCCCTCCCCCGCTTCAGCTTGGACAGGCACGCCGCAAACATAGACTCTGAACCCATGTTTGCTGCCGCTGCTGCTACTATTCCGACTGCTTGCACGATGGATTCGGCGCGTCTCGTCGCATTGATCTACAGCTCTGCATAGAAGCCGACACGACATGACACGACACGACACGACACGCAAAAAAAGTCCGTTTTCTGCGTGGCTTCGCATGGTGGTGGCGTTGATCGACGTTGAAATTGTCAGACAGCGCCACGCGCTTCCATCATGGCTTCCGAATCACTTGGTGCGACTAGAAAAAACTACGAGCTTCAGACCGCCCGTCGATCAGCAGCACACCACCACTTGTGGCTGGTGCCGACACGCAAGGGGGAGGGACCGGGGGGGATGAATAGTAATTACTAATTGATTGATTGGTGAATGAATTGAATGAATCAGAGGTGGATCAGCTACTTCAGATCAAACGTTCGACAAAGACAAGAGAGAGAGCGACGGGGCGGTGGCTGTCGAGCGAAGAAAAGAGGAGTCAGGACAGGAGAGGAGGACCAAACTGCTCCGCTCATTGTTCGGCAGCATGGCAATATCAAATGCGGGTGCGGCACGCGTCGAAGCTCCGCCCTGGATCCTGGCGGCAGGATTCACTAGGACGGACGGACACATCGGCGATCGTCGCGCCACGGCCAAACTCGATGTTTGGCGACTTTGGGAGAGAGAGTCAACGAGTCAACACACGCAACGGATATTTTGTGTGTGTGTGTGTGTGTGTGATGAATGTTTTTTTTTGTTTTTTTTTACGGGTGGCCCCGCGACGTCCCGCGTGGCTGCGTTGGAAAGCCCAATTAATTCACTGAGGACTGAAGGACCGAGTGAGGACTCTACTACGTATCTGCTTTGCCTGTTGCCGGGCGGCCTCCTCTTGTCGGCACCTGAGGCAAAAAAAAAAAAAAAAACTCGGTCCGCGGCACCACCTCTACATATGTCGGTGTGCGGCCTCTACACGGAGGTTCCGTCGAAGAGGCCTCCGTTCCTTTCCACTCCGCATACGTAGTATGGCAGTTGGCAAGTCTGTCGCATAGGTCCAGGCAACGGAAGGAAGGGGGGGGGGGAGGGTTCCTCCGAGCTCCATGGCAGACGACGAGAAAGGAAAGAAAGCAAGGGAAAGAAAAGAAAAGAAAAGAAAGAAAGAAACCATTGTGGCTATGCTTGCTCCATGCTCTACCACGTACTTAGTATGCAACTCCCCCCCCCCCCAGTCGATCGAACAATAGCAATAGTACTAGTACTAAGTTGTGGCAGGGTATCCTCCGACGAGATACAACCGGAATACGTTGCACACGTCGCGTACGTTGCAGTTGCACGATTCTCCAAAGACCTCGAGGTGAGGTTACTTCCATGTACTCCTGTCCAGCAAGGTGGGAGGGACCTCACTTCAGGTCCATCTTCACTCGTCAAACACCATCCAGAGTGGCTAGTGACGTGGCTCGTTCGCCTTCCACCCCCTCGCCCCCCCTCGCCCCTCGGACTTATTCCGTCCCCGTCCTCTCTTGTCTTCCCCCCCCCCCCCACCCCGCAACCATCCACCCCGTCAGCGGGGACAAAAAAAAAAAAAAAGACATTTGTCTCAAGACGGCATTAGTGGCAAAAGACAGCGTCAACGTTTGTTGGTTATCTGTTCTTTCCTTTGGCTTTAAGTAAAATTAAGGAAATGAAAAAAAAAAAAAAAAAAAAACTGACGATTCCCATGCATGCACATGGCGACGGCGCTAGACGGGGGGGGGGAGAAGAATATTGTTAATTGTTTTTTTTTTGCCAACAGACAATAACGGAACAAGCCGTTAGTCGACCACGTGACTTTTCCCCCATCGTTTCGTTTCCATCATGGATGGATGATCTTTATTTATTTATTTATTTATTTTTGCGGGAAAAAAAAAACCTAATTTACTACTATGTATGTTTCCCATGGGTTCTCCGCTAGCTGCTACCCAGGTAGGCAGGTAGCTACGTAGTAGCCTTGGTCTCTTGACGTGCCCCGCTCCCCCAAGGGAGCATTTGCATTCTTTGTTCCTTAGCTGCAACAGCGTGGATGGGCAGAAAATCTCCGGACCAGTTTCCTATTTGGGTATCGCGATGGGCTCGGGTCTCGCCCTAATGGTTTTGCGCGGTGTACATCGTTTGGTTGTGCCTGTTGGTTGGGGTGGTGATTTGGGGGGGGATAACCGAATGATTCCGAATGGAAATGTGACACTTACCCTAGATGGGTTGCCAACGTCAATCAAAGGGGGTTGCTGCAGCGATGGCATTTTTTTCTCAGCACGACAGTTTCTTCTCGTTTCTGAGAAAAATGCCGCCGAGGGGGAGGGGAGAGGGGGGGGAGGGAAAAAAAAAAAACGAAAATCTCACGGATGCCGAGGGGGAACCACGTTCATCCTGTGAAACCTGATCCCTCCCGCAAGAGTCAATGCCGGTCCCGATGCCGGAAACCCCTTCCCCCCCCCTTCCGATTCCGCCTCCGACCTCTTCCATCTTCCGCAAGGCCACGATGGCAGACCGCAACAACAATGACCGCCAGACCCGGCATCCACGACTCCCGACTCTCGACTCTCTCCCCGTCCGGTGCCAAGCCCAATACACAAAAGAGAAACACGGCCCTGGATTCCGTCCTCCCATCCCCTTTCCCAGCCGGCGCTTTTAATTTTTCGAACCCCCCTCCCCCCTCAAACTCCCTTGTTCGGGCGCGCGGCAAAAAAAATAAAATAAAAAAACACCTCTCAGTCCCCGATCTACCAGTCTCCGTTCCCGTCCTCTTCCATTCTATTTGCTCACTCCTGCAACTTAAGTTCGCCCCCCCTCCTCTGCCGTCCGTGGGGCAGGGAGGGGGCCCGTAGTCATGCATATATGGTTTCCCGTCGTTCCTCCCCGTCACCACCCTGCCTCTCGCATTACCAGTCCCAGTGGATAAAACACGTCGGTCCTTTTTTTTTTTTTTGCCCCCGCCCTTTGCTGCGGATAAAAAAAAGGTTAAAAAAAATAAAAATGCGCCGGACAGCCGTCCATTTGTACGCATTTGTACGTATATAAAGACCTACCATGGGAAGCCGGAAAGGAGAGAAAGAGGGGGGGGGAGAAGAGGTGAGTTGGGAAAGAGGGGAAAAAAAAAACAAAAAGAAAAGTAGTACGTGGACGGTGAAGAACGACTAAAAGAAGAAAAAAAGAAAGAAAGAGGGAGTGGGAAAATTGGGAAGATTAAAGGGGGAAAAAAAAGAGAGAGAGAAATAAAAAAAAATGGCACTTCCTTCTGGAGGAGTTTCGTCGTTGTCTCGTCCCGGCTGTGACGACGGCGTTCGCGGTGTCGGCTTGTCCTCGTCGTCGTCGTCGTCGTCGTCGTCGTCGTCGTCGCTCGCCTTCGCCAGGATCGACGACGTCACGGTGCCGCATGCCGAAAGCCAGCCGGAGCAGGGGACCAACCTCGAGATCGGAGCCGGCGCCGGATCCCGCCATGCCGTCAGCCGCATCACCGCGTCACGGCCGCCAGAGTTCGAGGTGTGCTTCGACGACGGAGACCCCGAGGACCCCCTCAGCTGGCCGTTGTGGTACCGGTGCTGGGTCATCCTCTGCGTCTCCCTGTCGACCTGGATCACCACGCTGTACAGCACCAGCTACACGTCGTCGGCGCCCGGCCTCGTCGTCGAGTTCGGCGTCTCCGCCACCGTCATCACACTCGGCATGACCAGCTACCTCCTGGGCCTGGCGGCCGGGAGTCTGGTCGTCGCGCCCATGAGCGAGCTGTACGGCCGCCGGCCCGTATACATTGTGTGTCTTGTCTTGTGGGCCATCCTCGTCGTCCCGTGTGGGCTCGCCAAGTCCCCGACGACCATCATCGTCGTTCGATTCGTTGGGTTTGTCGTTCCCTTCTTCCTCTTCCTCTCCCCTCTCATCCTCTCTTTCCTTCCCCCTTCCCTCCGATCCCTTCGACTGACAGCGCCTCGCCGTTCCCGACTACTTTGACGTCGAGCCCAGTGCATTCTTCGGCGCCGTCATGATATCCAACGCCCCCGGCAGCGTCGTCGACGTCTCCAACCCGGACTACCTCGCCAGGAGCATGTCCCTCTTCGGCGCCGCGCCCCTCAACGGACCGGTGACGGGTCCCATCCTCGGTGGCTTCGTCTTCGAGCGCCTCGGCTGGCGCTGGGCCAACTGGATCTCCCTCATCATGGCCGTTTTCGCCATCGCCCTCATGCTCACCGTCAGGGAGACGTACGCGCCCAGGATTCTCCAGCGCAAGGCCGCCCGCACGAGAGAGCGCACCGGCGACGCTCGATACTGGTCGCGCTACGACCAGACCGCATCCACGACGCGCCAGGTCAAGACGAGCCTGGCTCGGCCCCTTGTGCTTTTTGCCACCGAGCCCATCCTGTGGTTTATGAATTTTTGGTAAGCACCGGTGTAGCGTCCCGTCCCCTGCGGCTGTCATGCGAGCTAGCAAGGGGAATTTTTTTTTTTTTTTTGCTAAGCAATTTCTTCCTTGTCGATAAACAGGTTGTCCGTCGTCTATGGAATCCTATACCTCTGCTTTATAGCATATCCCATCGTCTTCTCCCAACACCGGGGCTGGGGACCCGGCACCTCGGGTCTGGCCTTCACCGGCATCGGCGTCGGCATCCTCGCGAGCCTCGTGGCCGAGCCGCTCTTCCGGCGCATCATCAACGCGCAGGCCCGGGACCCCGACACCGGCAGGCCGCACCCCGAGGCGCAGGCGTCCATCATGGCCGCCGGCGCCGTCACCACCGTCGTCGGCCAGCTGGGCTTCTCGTGGACCTGCCTCCCGACCTCGATCCACTGGGCCGTGCCCGTCGCCTTCGGCGTCCTCTTCGGCTTCGGAAACACCACAAGCTTCGTCTACGGGTCCAACTACCTCGGCGGCGCCTACGGCATCTACGCCGCGAGCGCCCTGGCAGGCAACGCCGTCATCCGGAGCGTCTTCGGCGGCACCCTCCCCCTCGCCGGACCCAGCATGTACGCTGCCCTGACGCCGCGTTGGGCCGGCACGCTGCTCGGCCTTCTCGAGCTGGCCATCGTACCGGTTCCCTTCATCTTCTGGAGATACGGCGGGAGGATCCGTGCCAGGAGCAAGGTGCTGCGGCAGCTCCGTGAGGACCAAGAGAGACACGACTCCAAGAGGGCCGACAGGCTGGCGAGGACGGCTGCTGCGAGGCCGCCCCTTGCTGCTGACGCGGCTAATGTTGCTGGCGAGAAGAAGTGAGTTTCGCCGGAGCGTGTTGCTCGTGCATCATTTTACCATCGTCTTTTTTCCGTTTGCGCACGTGACCCGCTGTCAAATTTACACAGTTTCGATTCCCGCTTAGTACCGACCTTCAGCAGACTTCGATTTACAGACACAGTACAGCAAAAGATGTAGCTCTGTACAAGAAGGCTTTCACGCATAGTGTGAAATCGCAGCTGTGAAAAACGTATGCCAGCTATCATACCATAGCAGTCGATGCATCCGAGGAATTTTTTTTTTTAAAAAAAAAAAGTTGAAAAGGAATTAAATAAAACAAATAGTCTCAAAAGCCAAAAAAAATTGTCAATCGTTCATTTATAGGAACAGCCCGATGCGGGGGTCGAACCCGCAACCTTGAGATTTCGTGTACTCGTAAGAGTCTCACGCTCTACCGATTGAGCTAACCGGGCACCGAATCCTCGATGCGAATGTGTGAGACAGAGTTCTTATTGCGCAATATATTCTATTCACGCAAGACAGATTTGTTTTCACTCTGCATCATGTCATTCTAGCAGCTTAAGTGTTGGAGCCGTTTTGGAAAGCAGGGCTTCACAATGACGACGATGCACAGAAAAAGAAAAAGGGGGGGTAAAAAAATCAAGAAAGGAACACACAACTGCCACATCTCACAGCAACGTCAATAGGCGCTCTTTCTTACAGGGCAAGTTTGAAAAAAAAAAAGACCAAGGCGCTGGAGCTGCATCATCACTCACTCTACTTTGAAGCAAGAACACGAAAAATGGAAATGGGCGCAGAAGCAGTTTGCAGCAACCACGGATCCTAACGAGGCACAGTTCGTGAGAAAGCACGTGTCCGTCGGGATGAACTTTCGAAGAAAAAGAAAAAGAAGAAAAATCATCACGAGTGGCTAATTCAGCAGGTGAATGCGATGAACGCTCTGTATTTATTTTATTCAAAGAGTCCTCGAGACGGCAGTACACGCGTACAGGCAGCCACACGTATCGCAGAGTGGACGTCATCCATCATGGACTTCCCTTCCCGATCAGCCTTTATCTGCCAGCAGAGGATTTCCCCCTCCCCCGATCACCCAATTTTGCTCCTCTGCCACGCCTCATCCTCATCAGATTTCCTCATCCTCACCAGTCCTCATCAGACTCCAATACCCTGGCCCGTCGGGACAATTCTTCCATTTCCACGTGTGCAGGTGTGCAGATGACGCTGCCGAGGGACTCTTTCTAGCATTCCCTTTCCAGCGCCTCCAGCTCCTTCATCACAGAATTCTTAGTGTTAATCTTCTTGAGCTGTGTATCCTCGAGCTTTTCGCCGCCGGCAAGCCGCATCTCCAATTCTTCGATTGCGCGCATCTTCTTCTGGAGGCCCCGGACCTTCTTCGCGTTGGCGTTCTGGGCGGCGATCTGGGCGGCATCCACCACTTGAGGAGCGGCAGCCGCATTGCTCTGCTGAGAGGCACCATTGTTCTGGTTTGCGGGGTTGAAGCGCTGGGCGTGATGAGCGTTGCTGCTGTTGCGGCTGGCCGTGTTGTTTCGTGACCTGCTGCGGTGGTCACGAGCGCCGCCGTTCACGGGGCCTCCTCGTCTTTCAGGGCTTCGTCCAGTGGTGCCGGCGCCGCTGCCGTTGTCGTACGGGGAGAGGCTGGCGCCGCCGTTTGGCTCAGCCTCGAGACGGGCGTCCTGGTTGCTCTTCTTGCCTCGCTTCTTCTTGCTCTTCTTCGTGCCGTCATCTCCAACAGGCTCAGCCCCGGGTACGCTTCTGGGTCCGGCAGACGACTCGGCCGGCTCGGCACCGGGTACACCGCGACGGGGACGGCCGAAGCCGTTCGGGCCGACATTCTGTGTGCCGTTGCTCACAACGTGGGCAGCACCGCCCTCGTCCTCGCGCTTGAAGTGGAGAGGTGTGGCGAGACCGCGGGCCCCGGGCGGACGGTACGCGCCAGCCGGCTTGCTGGGCGTCTTCACCGTGCCCAGATAGGTGGTGGCCGAGCTATGGGGCGTCGGCACGGGATTGAGCGGATCTCCGCCGGCCACGTTCTCAGGGGCCGCGGGACGCCACACGACATTGTACAACTCCACCATGTCCTCGTTGTACATGATGCTACCGCCGACGTGCCAGAGCTTCACGCCGTTGTCGACCCGGAGACGCGGAGACGTCGTGGCCGTCATGAGGTATCGACTGTCGGGGCTCCACTCGCAAACACTCGGGTTGCCGCTTTCAATGGTGCAGACCTTGCGGTAGTCTTTTTCAAGGTCGAAAATGTCGATCTGGCCGGCCAGGTTACCAAACCCAGCGACGAAAACGAAGCGGGCGTTGGGGGAAAACGTGATCGTGTTGCGTGGTCCAAGAGGGAAGGAGTGCTTGGCGACGGCCCGGTCGTTGAAGATTGTCGCCTTGGCCGGCATGTAGCCGTACACGACGCCGAACTCCCGCGAGCTGGGGGACCACGACACGTCGTGAATCGGGCCCTCCTTGTCAAGAGTCACGCGGGCATCGAACGCCCCGTTGGTGCTGAGGAGATACAGAGTGGTCTCGCCGTAGTAGCTCTTGCCAGATTTGTCGACGTCCGTCTGCGCGAGTACAAGCAGAGACGATCCGCGCTTGTTCCACTTGAACTGAACCTTGTCGCCCTTGAAGAACGTCTTTTGGGAGATGGGGTTCTGGAACAAGGGGACGTTGAACACCTTGACGACTGCTGGCTGGCCCTGTGCGGCGGATGCTGTCGTCAGTAAAGCGGCACATCTTTTTGCTTGGCCCCTGGCTGCGCCGTCAAACAAGATGATGGGCGGGGTGGAGATGGGAAAACAAGAGGGTAGGAGCCCACCTTTCTCTCTGGAACAAACACGGCCACGGCGTGATTCTGGCTTCCAGGTGCCAGGGCAAAGCTGACGGCCCCCTCCACTCTCAGCTTATTCCAGACGGTCACCAGGTCATGGCTCTCGTGGAATTGAACCTCGTTGGTAACCAGCCGCGCGCAGTACTTCTCATCAGCGGTGTACTGGAGATTCCAACCGCCCTGTTGCTTCTGCACGAACCGGCCGATAGGTTGCTTCTCGCCGCCGGCGACGCCCTCTTCCACGGTGCGCCAGACTTTGAGGTTTTTGGTGGCATCGCCGGCCTCATCCTTTCCAGGCCGTTCCCACGTGATGATGAAAGTGCCGCGGGGTGAGAAGCCGAGTTCGTAGACATTGAGCAGAGGTAGCTCCAACACGACGCTGCCGGCAGAAGCATCGACAACGGTGACGGATTCGGGGTTGGCCCAGCCAAAGAAGCGACCGCAGGGCGAGTAAGCACTGCACCGCAGGTTTCCCTCGGGTTTCGTAAAACCAGCGACGGGCTGGTAGACCGGAGCGGCATCAAAGACGCCAATGGTCTTCTGGGTCCGGTACGCAAACTGCAAAGGAGACGCCATGGCTAGTCAAAGTCACAGAGTCCCGGATGGTTTATCCTGCAGTAAGCCTGGGGTGCTGGGGGGGGGAATGAGTATTCTCCTGTCGGTATATTCTCGTGGCGATGCGGGGGCTCTTTATGTGCCCTGTTTGCTTTCTTGGCCTGCCGGTGTCGGTTTTGTTGTGGCGATGAAAGAAAGCCGATGGGGCAGAAAGGGTCTTTCTTGGCTTGCAGGTGGCTGGCAAGTTTGTTTCAGACCAGTTCTCGAGCACAGAAAGAGAACAATCAATCGACAGCTTCTTTGTCGCTTTGTTGCGTCGGGCTTGCAACCGGCTGGGCTTTTGGGGCGCGCGGACGTAGACGGCGATGACAAGAACCGGAGACTGTGGTAGAAAATGACGAAGCGCCAATTTCGGCCGGACTTTCTCTGGATTGTCTTGGCAGTTCCTGATGGGAGGGGCGCGGGACGACGATGAGTAACTCGACGGATGGTCTGTAAACAAACAATGGGCAGTGATGAAATTGGCGGCCGCGTAAATCACCAGTCAGGCGGATTTCAACACGTCGGGCAATAAGAGAAACACGATCGACCGAAGTGCGACGAGAAGAGAGAGTACGAGGAGAAGATGGCAAGCACCCAGGAGGGAGGGGGGGGGGGGGGAGGAGGAGCGGGAATTGGCGGCGGCGATGCCGTTGTGCGGTCGGGCTGGGATGGAGGAGGAAGAAAAGCGAAAAGGACGAAGTGTGGGCAGATGGATTTGATGTCTACCAGGTACGTACCGTCCCATCATTGGTTTTTTTCTTTTCTTTTTTTTTTTTTTTTTTTTTTTAACTTTGCCCGTCCAGTCGCCAACCTTGGCCCCGGCTGCAACCCCCCCCCCCCCCCTCCTCTTCCCTATGTCAATCAACTTGCTGTGCGCACGGCCAGGTACCTTAGAGCCCATAACCCAGCAGACATAGCCGCCATTTGCAGCTGATCCCCGCTCCCACAGTGGCCTGGCACCCTGCTGCTGCCAGGCAGACAGGCGGGGGCGGCGACGGATGGGATGAAGCCACTCCACCAGCCCGCCTGGGAGTTCCGCACAGTATCACGCAGCAGTATCACACAGTATCAGAGCTGGACGCAGTATTTCAGATAACTCCCTCCCACCTAGTACTTACTAACATACCAACCGGGCGGATGCAAATGGCCCACAAGACGCACAATTCTCTCCGATCAGCCATGAGCACGGGCAGCGTTGGCAGTACGTGCTCTTGTTGAAGCTACGTGTAGGAAGGTACGAAGGTACCAGGCGGTCGTGGTCAACGACCCTTGAACTTTTCCTTCCATCCGCCTCGTTCAAACAGCCATAGTGCCTCGGTTGCGTATGCTCTGCTGCCGCGATGGCCGCCCTCTCCCGCCGCCGCCTCCATCAAGCTGTCCATGACCCTGCCCTTCTTGATGGCATTCCACACGCCCGTGGCAATGGGGTCGTCTTCTGTCTTGCCCCACTCACCTCGTCCTAGACGGTACAGGATTCTTCCGAGGGTCTGATAGGCTATGCATCTTTGGGCCGGCACGGCGCTTCTCGCGAGGTGCGACAGCTCCGCGATTGTGTACCCTGCTGCTTCCGGTGCCTCTCCGTGATGATGTAGTCCTCTTGTCGAAGGTATCGAGCGACTGACTCTGGGTGAGAGGAACCGGCCACGGAAATCAAACCGCAGAGCGGACACGGCGATCTCGGGGTGGGGGTAATATGACGAGTCCTTGTCAGCGGCACTGTCCTGCGTTGGTATCGGCGCCATCCAAGCAAGCTTGCTGGGGTCGGCGGGCAGGTTTGGGAAGTATTTCTGGTGCAAGGTGGCCAGGAAGTTTGGGTCGGACGGATCGAGATCGGGAAGGCTTGGCGGGGCTGGGAAATGCGTTGGCCTGGGCTGGTCGGTGATTGGAAACAAGTCTTGGGGGATTTGCGCGGGTGCCTCGTCCTCATTATAGTTGTGTGGGATTCTCTTGGAAGCATTTGGGGGGGTGGCCGTGGTGTCCGAGCTGGGGATGGACGTCGCTGACGGCACCCGCGACTCCCCGCCACGAGCTTGCTCGATGCTCGATGTCGTGGTTTGTGAGGGCGGGACTTGTTTCTTCTCTGCCCGACGTGCTTCGAGGTTCTCGGTATCGGCAGCCACGTCGAATGGAGAAGGCGATGAGGGGACGTCATCGATGTTGGCGCGCTGCAGAAGCCGTTGTATGAGGGCGGGATTCAAGCCATTCATGATATCGTCCTGGGCTTGGGCGATTTCTTGGGGACTCATGTCAGCCAATTTCCGTCGGTTCTCATGGTCGATTCGCGCTCTCTCTGCCTCTTCAAATGTCGCCTCTCGCCCGTCATGAATATTCTGCGCTTTGCGGCTGTCCGCATGCGCGCTCGTGCCTGGGACAGCGCCAGAGCGTTGTTGCTTAAAGGCCGAGCCCTTCCACCGTCTCTTGTGCTGTGGAAAGCCTGTCGAGGAGGATGACGCCGCGGGGAACTCGACCGGTCTGTTCTCCCGCGCGTCCCTCTCTACTATGTCGCCTATGAGAAGCGTTGGGTCCATCGTGTGTGGCAGTTCAGGCGCTCTAGACTCTGGTGGTGGTTACTGGTGAGCTGGTGAGGCGTGGCGGCTTTCCACGAGGGAACAGAGGTGAAAGAGGACTGCGTGGGGGCGTCGGTTCATGACGCGCGGTCACGTGAGCGCTTGCGCTGTCGATCAAGAGAAGAGAGAGGCCGGTACGTAGTAAGTGTTCTCGCGGACGACTTGATTGTTTCGCAGTGCAGGGTAGGTGGCAGTGGTGCATTGGGCGGTGGTGTTGCGCCATCTTGTCTTTTTTGGATTCTGCGAGAAGAAAAGAAAGGGAAAATGCTGTAACCCTGCTCTTGGCGACAATGACAATATGGGTCAGCACTGGTTTTTTGCTTGGAGCACACACAACCTGATTATGATGATGCTGCTGCACGCACCTGGGCCATCGGACGCTTGGCTCGACGCCTGCGCTAAAAATACTGCACCATTCAGCAATCTGGCGCCCCGAGTGGACGGGCCGCGCTTATCTTGGGCAAGACATGGGCCTTGGCCTGGCGAGGGGGGTTGAGTCATCTTTGGAGGGCGTCTGGGTACTTGGATTTTGCGCAGCTGTGGCAAGTACCTACTACGTAGTACCGAATTTGTGCCGCTGTGCCGCTGCCGCTGTGCGTGGCACCTGTGACTTTGGGCAACGGGGGGCATGGGGTGCGTTCTTTGTTTCAATGACCCCACTGGGCCCGGCAGCTGGCAACTGGGTAAACCCCCCCCCCCCCCTGGCCACCGCCCATCTTGCATGAGGCAGCAGGCGAATGTGGCTCGAAGTTCCTCTGTTTCTGGCTGTGGCGTCATCCCCGTTCGCTTGCCGGTGGTACTACTTTGCCTTGGCTTGCTCTCTGACCTCATACCTCCTCATACCTCATACCCGGCTTCCTTCCTCACCCGGCTGGCTGCACCGGAGGTTTCCCTTCCCCCCCCCCCCCTCCCCCTTCTGCCCGCCCTGCCCTACCCTGTCCCACCATTGCCCTTGCCTTGGCTTATTTATTCCCTAACTTGAGGCTCCTGGTCACCCTGCTAAATCTGTAACGCCGGTTTGGGTTGGTGGTTTGTCATTTTTATACATCGACATACATGGCCACCTCCCCTCGGCCGCGTGCTTTTGGCCAGTGAAAGTGACGGACCCCTTTCTTTCGCGCGCGCTCGAATTATCGATTGCCCCCATTCCCATTTTCTTTGCTCGTCCTGACTCCTCCCCCCGTTTCTAGGTTTCTAGGTTCCCCGGCTCGGCCGCATTTGCATTTCCTCTTGTTGTCTGTCTTGGATGCTACCGTCGCCGTTCCCGTTCTGTTCTTCTCCTTCTAGAGTAGTCCACCCCCCCCCCCCCTCCTTTCTCTCTTTCTCGCTTCCTTGCCCCCCCCCCCCCCCTTTCTTCCTCTCTTTCCTCTTGTGGCAGTGTGTTCACCACTGGACTGCTCCAGCCCGAGCTTGCGTTGTCTGTTTGTCTGCCACCTGGTGGCATTTTACGTTTGCCCGGTGCGTTGGAGATGCTTGAATCATGGTGGTCTCATGAGTTGATGCCCTTGGCTTTGTGCTCTGGTCATTTGTTCTGCCTGATTGAGCTGTGAAGCCCCGGTTTTTCCATCCTGACGAGTATAGTGCATGTGGAATAAGAAATGTTGTTCGTTGTTCCGAAATTTGTAGCCATCCCCAAATTCCAGCCCCATCCTCCCATCGTCGTCGCCGTCTCCTCCCCCTCGGGTTTTCTCCCTTCCCGCGTCCCCCTTCCCACCTTGACTCCTTCACCAACCCCCAAACGCCCGCTACGACCAAAGACAACCTCGCGCATCGCACGATTGCATCGATTTGTTGCTGTCGCCGCACTCGCGCCATCCTCAGACCAACATTATTTTGTGCAGCCGTCATTTCCGCGCTCGACGCTGCTCTCGGATCTTCCGCAACCCCACTGCACGCGCGTATTTTCGCCGCCGTGGTCGTGAGAATCGATCGTCGACTTGCCACCGACCGCTCTTCCAACGTTGGTGAGGCTATTCACACCAGCCCGCCCCTACCTGGCGCGCACCTGGCTCGCACCTGGCCTCGCACCTGGCACCTGGCAGCTTGAAGGGGGTGTCTCCACGCTGCTGCGCGCGACCCGCATCCTTTTTTTTTTCGGTCCAGTCACGTTGCTCGACCCTGCACACCTACGCCGCCAGCCACTCACGTTGTGGCATTTGATCGATAGCCTGCGGACTTCCATTCGAAGTGCCACACCATCGCATCTCGACAATACGCCCCTAGCTTTTTTGCATCTCGCCCTCTGTTCTTGCCAGCGCGCATAGCAGTGTCCGCCTGCAAAATAGTACGGGCAAGAGAAGGGAACTCCTGTAGAATATTGTACACCTCGCCGTCTGTCTTGTGCATCAGCATCTCTGCTGTCCGCTGTCGTTTCGTTCGGCTTCCCGTGTCGGCAGGCGCCTTACAGCTCCCCCCCCCCCCCCCTCTCTCTCTCTTTTTCTTCTTTTTTTTTTCTAGACTATTTTCCATCGCAGTGTCAGAAGAAAAGTTTGATGGAAGATTTGTTTATTTTTACCCCTTGCATCCCTGGATCTGGCAGCAAAATCACGCTTGATTGATGCTCCACCCTCCCGTGCGTCAAGCCAAATCTCGGTCATAGACGACGATAACGACGACGACGACAACGACAACAACGTACTGCGAAAACAGCACAGCTCTTCGACTTCCGTCTTGATCCTTGGACACCAGAACTTGTTTCCGAGTTCAAATTACCTGCTCGCGTTTGGAACCAAAACCGCCCTCAGGCCTCAAAACGGGTTCCTCTCATCACAAGCTGGCCCTCGACACATTGCGACAGCCTCCATGGACAAGGATAGAAACGAGATCATCGTAGGTGATCAGCCCCAGCTGGCACGTCCGCTGACCTTTCAGCAATACCAACAACCATCTCTGGGCGTCGGCGCCACTGGCAGTCGGGCACCCGCACAAAAACGCTACGAATGTATAGACGGCCAGTGGGTGCAGCTCACCGCGGCTGGTGTACCTCGCAAGAAGCCTGGTAGAAAGCCTGGATCGTCTGTCAAGCCCAGGACGGGCGATGGCCCAGAAACCGCCGGATTGCGCAAGCCGAGGAAGCCACGCGATCCCAATGCACCGCCAATCCATCGGAAACGAAAAATGGCTCCTGCCTCGGACGGAGACGCGGGAGATTCTGACGCATCAAGGACTACCCCGGGACACAATCAAATCGACAGCACTTCTTCACCATCACAGAAGCACCAATACTATGAGTCGTCGCCCAAGATTCCCAAGAGGGAAGGTTATCCGGGGTCGATGCAGAGCATCCTCAATGCCGATTTACCACCCACCGCGTCTCCGTCCGTCGGTGCATCTATCCCACTTCGAAGCAGTGGGCTCAGCTACGACCCGATCCGCGGCAACTACGATCCCGTGCGGGAAACCCTCACATCTCGTGTACCAAACCCGTACCCGCCACCGTCTGGGTCGCCACGGGCGCCGTCACAAACAGCGGTAGCAGCGACCTCATCGCCCTCGATAGCGAGCATGATTGATCCTCAGGGGCGTGCCACGACGTCGCCGCAGCATGCCCACTCGGCGGGTTCTGCCCACGGGCGCCCACAGAACAGAGACCTGTCGTCGCTGCCGCCCTCGCCCTCGTATAAGCCGGCGTCCACCCTCGGGGCGTCTTCCCAGAGCAACATATCGGAGGTGGGAAAGGAGAAGGCGGCTGTTGATCCGGCGCAAAAACCGGTCGTCAATCATGCCAACTTCACCACGATATGCAATGGCCCGGTTCGGAAAGCATCGCCAAAGCTCAAGTCTGCCACTGGCATGTCCACCCCTAGAACGGACGCCCTGGACGATTTCCAGGACAGCGAAGGCCGGTCCATCCTCGACTTTGGCAAGGCACGGCCCGGCGAAGAGTTCCAGGCCCCCACCATCGTTCTCAACATTCCCCTCAAGGTGGGTGAGACGAACAAGTATATCAACTTCATGCGTTTGGCCGAGGACCGGTACGGATGGGATGCTCTGCATCCGCGACTGGCTGCCAATCGGGATCGAAAAGCCCGCATCGCCGCCGCCACGGCGTCGCTAGAAAAGGCCGAACTCGGTCCTGATTCGGGCGACGAAATGTCGCTGGATCTTTCTGATGGCGAGGCCAGCAACCCCGAAAACGGAGCGACGAGCGGGCCCGACGCACAGCTGAAGCCCAAGAAGAAGAGAAATTTCAAGGAAGACCAGTATGACGTCGAAGATGATTTCGTCGATGACTCGGAAATGCTGTGGGAGGCGCAGGCGGCCGCCAGCCGAGATGGATTTTTCGTCTACTCGGGGCCTTTGGTTCCCGAGGTCGAAAAGCCCGCCATGTATGTTTATCCTACCTGCCGCAAACACATGAACCCATCAAGGATCGAACAAGTTCCACCGGACACTGACACTAGAGAAATACAGTTCCCATGAAAGACCCAAACGTGGTCGTGGCAGCCGAGGTGGTCGAGGTAGCCGCGGGGGCTCGGCAAGAGGAGGCGGCGCATCCGGCCGTGGCGGCGGCCCCGGTTCTCGGGGAGGATCCATGACGCGGAAGCCTCGCATGACGAAAGCAGAGAGGGTTCAACGCGACCGCGAGAAGACGGAGCGAGAGAACATGGCCCAGATTGCCAAGAGCTCCACGAACGGCTACAGCCTGCAGCCTCCTGCGACTCCAGTCTTTTCTGTGAGCGAGCTCGGCGCCTGAGTGTAAAGCAGCAGCAGACTTGCACAAGAAGCTGCCACGGTGGAGTAATGCCTATGTTTTTTTTATTTTTTATTTTATTTTTATTATTATTTTTTTCTATTATACTTGCCCCTTACCCCCCCCTCTTATTTTTCTATGGTTTTGCTTTTTGTGGGTTTGTTTCTGTTTATTTTTTTTCATCCTTGTCTGTGCCATTACTTGTTCTACTCTTTCTCTTCTTCTTCTTCTTCTTATTTTGGTCTTCTTCGCCGGACCAGGTCCTGTCAACAACGAGGTCGACATGTATTTGTAATCATACATTGTCGCATGGGGGGTGTCTGCATCAGGAAATGGATTATAATGAACATATGTTTCTTCCCGTCTCTCCCCATTTCCATTTTTCATTGAATCTACTTACCAGATTTGGTCTGTCCTGTTTTCTGTCCGGTTTGATCCTCCGGCGTTGGGAGAATAGATTTCAAAACGATACGAAAAAAAAAAAAAAAAAAAAAAACCAGTATGGGCGAGATTGGCGGTCCCCCCTTCACACACACCAACCACCCCACCACCCCCCCTTTCTTTTTTCTTTTTTCTTTTTTCTTTTTTCCTCCCCGGGTTCCCTCCCGTCTCGGTCGGTTTCATGGCGTATGTGAAAATACTACAGAAAGTGTACTTGATCTCAAGCGGAGGAGGAGTTTTGCAACCGGAATAGACTTAGTGCATTAGTAGCGATAGAACTTTTCTCTCTCTTTTCTTTTCTTTTCTCTTCTCTTCTCTTCTCTTCTCTTCTTCTTCTTCTTCTCTCTCTCTTTGAATCAAAGAAAATCTCGAGGAAAAAAAAAAAAAAGCAAGGGGCTCTTGGACTGCTTCTTTTGTGTGTGCAAGAGGCACCGAACTAGTGCGCTTCATCTACAAATGTCTTGGTGTATTTCCATTCAAATCAAATTAAGGCGTTGCTTTTGCTTTTGCTCTTTGCTTTTTGCTTTTGGACCCCCTTGCCTCGTTGTGCATCACAACAAAGACCGAGACCGAGACCGAGACTGAGACTGAGACAGAGACAGGGGCGGAGTCACGGACCATCAAGCATCGATAGCCGAGTCTTTGTATCTTGAAACTTCCCTTCCTCGCCTTGCACCCCTTCCTGCCCCCCTCCTTCCCCTGTCCTTTGACTTCCTTTGTTGTTTGTTCTTTACAGTCTCTTTTCTTTCTTGTCGTCTCTTTACTGTCTTCTGCTTCTTGGTCGTCTTTACTGTCTCTTCCCCTTGTTGTTGTTCTGTCTGACTGTTTACCTAGTAGTCACATGTGACGAAAGACATGACATGATGGATGGAGATGGATGAAAGAAGGAATTTGTTTTTATACAACAAGTAAAGAAAAAAAAAAAAAGAAAAGAAAAGAAAGAAACCCCACTGAAATTCACGCGATGCTGAATTCTGGAATCTCACCTATCTCGTTTTTTTGCTCGGCGCCGACCTTGTAGGTAGCTCGCCACCTCAGCTTCACCGACTCTACCCTCCGCGTCTGATCGCCCGAGTGCCACACGTCGACTTGTTGGGTGACGCCACGACTCTGCTTGGGAGCGAGGTTGCGGCCCGTTTGCGGTTCGAGTCGCAGCTCGTAGCCCTGCGTGAATCGGAATTCGAATCTGCGCTTAGCACCACATCTTCATGTCCGTAGATGGAGGAATCTGAAATCAAATCGTTTTCCTTCCCCCGCCCGTGGAAGACAAGAAAGTTTTGATTTGGGATGAAGGGGGGTCTCTCGTCAGGACGGATTGAAACTAACCTTGGTGACTGCCAGCTGGAAATGAAGCTCCGTGATGGGCTGAGCAGAGTTGTTGGAAAAGGCGAAATCGATGTGGATCGAGTTTGCCGCGTCGAGGGTGCGTTTGGCGAGGAAGTCTGTTCGTAGCAGAGACTGGTTGATTGTGCCCTTGTGTTCTCTGGGCTTGGTAGACACGGCCGGAGGTAGAGATGAGGAAAAGTTCCATTCGTCATCGTCATTGCTGGCCGATGGCATCTGTCGGGAGGGCGGAGGGATGGGCGTCGAGACGGCTGCCAAGGCCGCGAAGGGGTCGGTAGCCGTCTGGTAAGCTGGTGAAGGTTTCGACTGTGGCCGAGGGGAAGGCTGAGGGGTGCCTGACTGCGAGACCATCGGTGACGTGAAGGAAGCAAATTGCGAAAACAACGATGCGGACTGGCTGGACACGTTGCCGCTCGCACTGTTTTCTTGTGTGAGAGAAGACAGTAGAGCTGGACCGGGGATATCTGTCGCCCGTCCTAATTAGTACAGAGACACGGAACAGGACGAAGACAGGGACCAAAAAAAAAAAAGACAGTCAGAGAGAGAGAGAGAGAGAGAGAGAGAGAGAGAGAGAGAGAGACTCTCTGCACCACTGCTCAACTTACTCGAATTGGCGCCGAAGCCGAGGCTTATATTGCCGCCCTGACCAAAAGGGCCGGGGCTGCTACTAATGTCAAGACCGAGCAAATCGTTCTCAAGAACAGCCGCCTGCGAGGTACCAGTACCAGCTGCTGCAGAAGAACCGTTGGCCCCGTTGGCGTCGCTGCTGGCTTCGCCATCGAAATCTATCAACGATAGCTCATTGACCGCGTTTGCCGAACTCGACGAGGCTGTGGGTGCTGAAGGGAGGGCAGCACCGGATGCAACTCTCGCTGCGCCTTCTAGGTCGCCCCTCTTGATCAGCTTGTATCTCTCGACTGTCCGGTGAATGCTGTCATTGATGTCGAGCAGTCGCGCGACAGCTTCGTGGTCTTCTGATTCCTCCTCGCACATCTTTTGAATCTTGGGCTGCGCGCTCTGCAGCGCCGAGGCGAGCTCGCTGAACACATCACCATCCGACATGGTGTCGCCTGGTTTGAACGCTTCGAGGCGCTCTTCGAGCAATCTTGCCTTGGCCTGTATTTTTGAAACTTCCTCGGCCGCCTTGGCTCGGTAGTCGGTCTTGGACCGGGTATCGTAACCGGCCATAATTTTCATGAGACGATTCGCCTCTCGCAAATCTTCGGGCGAGCCGCGGCGGATGAGTTCTTGTAGCTTGGCGGACTGGGCCTCCTTCTCCTCCTCCTCCATCTCTTCCGCAGATTTCAGATTCTGGGAGACGCACGGGAAACGATGATTAGCATCAATGGTGTTTGCGCGCGACGAGTACCTTTTCTTCTCCTCTTGCCCCAGGAGGGCGACCAAACCTTGGTCGTCGTGCTCATCACAGTACTCACATCGCTCGGAGTCAAAACAGCGGCGTCCTCCCTCCGGATTTCGGGAAACATGTACCCTTTGTAGCTCAGCAGGCGATGCATGTCCCTGATGAAGCCGAGGTCCTCCTTGTAGCGACTGGTCTCGCATATCGTCACGCGCCACTCCTCGATGGCTTCGAGGATCTTGGCCTGAACCCTGGTTGCCCGCATGGGCGGCCGCTCAGGAAACCTGCGGACGAGCTCATTGAGGAATTCCTTGGTGCTGATCTGCAGGTGGAACGGGTAGCCGCAGTTCTTGACGCAGATGTCGAGGAGGCCGAGGGCGAGGAGCGCGACGTTGGGGTTTCGATGGTTGATGTAGCTGACGATCATGGTGGCGGCCTCGCGAGGGGCGGAGCCCTTTTTGCTGTTGATCAGGTCGGAGATCTCGAGGCACAGCGCCAGGTTGGGCTCGTAGTTCTCGGGGCTGCAGGCGCCTTGGATGAAGCGCTGGAGCTGCGAAGGGGCGTGACCGAAGTCGTTCCAGCGGTCCCGGGCGGCGGCCCTTGCGGAAGCAGCCTCCATGTTCGATGGGGAGACCAGACAAACACGACGTCGGCTCGTGATGCCCTCGCCGTCTGCAACGATGCAGGTCCAAGTTGGCCACGGATGGGGCCGTGTACGAACCACATACCATGTACTATGTACACAGTACTAGTACTACTACTAGTACTACTAGTAGTAGTAGTGATGACAGATGACAGAGCAAGACGACAAAAAAGTGGACCCTTGCCGCAAGTCAGATGGACGAGTTACGAGTTGTTCCGTCGTCGACGCCGTGTTGAGATGGCGGCCCCGCCCCCACCATGTCTTCCTCCCTTCCTTCCTTTTGTGCCTACTGTGTGTAGTACATACGCGCCTTCCTTTTTTTTTTTTTTTTCCCTTCTTCCCCCCAAATATACATGGTATATACTTGACAGGCTTTTCTACCTCCTTACGTGCCTTCCCCCCCTTTTTTTTTCTTCTTTTTGACTTCCTTCTTTCCTAATAACCCCAGTCCTTCACACGATACCGGCGCTCCTTTTTTTTTTTTTCTTCCTCCACGCTCACATGGTTCGTCATAAAAAGGACTTTGCCAGCCGAGGCAAGAGAGGCGGCCGGGGTGGCGGTGGCTTCAGACAGACCCGCCATCGCGATGACGATAACGACGACGACAACGGTGGCCAAGCCAGCGGCCGGACTGCGAGGCCCGTCTTCAAGGCAGCCTGCTGGGATCTGGGTCACTGCGACCCGAAGCGCTGCTCGGGGAAGAAGTTGATGAGGCTGGGCCTGATGCGCGACCTCCACATGGGCCAGCGGCACAACGGCGTCATCATCACTCCCAACGGCCGTCAGGTCGTCTCGCCGGCCGACCGAGACCTCATGGACCAGTACGGCGCCGCCGTCGTCGAGTGCTCCTGGGCCCGAACCCAGGAGGTCCAGTGGGGAAAGGTGGGTGGCAAGTGCGAGAGGCTACTGCCCTACCTCGTCGCCGCCAACACGGTCAACTACGGCAAGCCGTGGCGCCTCAACTGCGTCGAGGCCCTGGCCGCCGCCTTTTACATCTGCGGACACCCCGACTGGGCTGAGCAGATCCTAGAGCCCTTCTCGTACGGTCAGTCGTTCCTCGACATCAACGCCAGCATCCTCAAGCGATATGCCGCCTGCGAGGACGCCGCCGCCGTGAAAAAGACAGAGGCGGAGTGGATGGAGAGGCTGGAGCGCGAGTATAACGAGAGCAGGCACCAGACTGGTGCGGACATGTGGACGAGCGGGAACACCAACCACAGGCCGGTCTCCTCGTCAGACGAGGATGAGGATGAGGATGAGGATGAGGACGACGACGACGACGACGACGACGACGCGAGGTCAGACCGCCGCCGCAGCATAGATGGCATCTACCTGGGCAAAAGACCCCTTGACCTCGGACCAAGCGAGACGCCGACACACACGGCAAACGGCGAAACGACACACCACGGAGACACTCTCGATCCGACCGACGACAGCGACGACGACGACGACGCTGCCGCCATGGAAGAGATACGGCGCAAAGTTCTGGCCTCCAGAACCTTCTCAAATCCTACTCGAGAGACGGACCAGAGGAAGAAGCCCGCCACGATACCCAGACCTCAGCGCCAGCTCTACACCGTCCACCTAGACGCGCAGCCCGACTCGGATAACGAGCAAGCCGATAGCGACGAGGACAACGGCGGTGGTGACGACGGCGACGACGGTGATGATGACGACTTTGACAACATCATTGAAGCGACACCCGTCACAGACAGGATCGGTCTGGCAAAGCTCGAAAAGGAGCGGAGACAGGCCACCAAGACGTCCAAGAGCTTCTCGTCCAACTCTATTTCTGCGCCAAGTCGGTGGTAGAAGAGAGTACCCAGACTGTGTTGGCATCGTCTGTCATTGGAAAAAAGAAGAAACAAAAAAGGTAAAGAAATCAGATAGATGTTCAACGCGGACAGTCCGAACCCCTTTCTATACATGTGCTTTTTGTCTATCGTACATGGGACGTGAACAAAACGTCCACGAGAAACCCATACACCGTACAGTCGATTCAGCTCGTGTCGTGTAGAAGAGTCCGTGGACCCCTTTCCAGAATTCCCCAATGTACACATATCCTCTCTCTCACCAGTCTCCGCGCAAGCTCTCGCCACAACATCTATCAAGTGAGCCTGAACCCCCCCCCCCCCCCCACCCCCCCGCTATGCAGACCAAAAAAGAATATTAAAAAAATATTACAAAAAAACTCACCGCCCCCCCCCCCCCCCACCCAGCCTCCCTTCCTCCCCCATCGTGCCCATTTCCTAGTCTAAACCGGCCTGTCTGCCTTCCCCTCTCAGCCCAAACCAGCCACGATTAAAGCCCTCGCTTCTCCTTGATCTCTTCGTAGGTCTGAATCTGGTCATCGACCTGGATATCCTGGAAGTCTTCCAGTCCGATACCGCACTCGGAACCCTTGGTCATCTCGGTGACATCTTTCTTGAGGTGCTTGAGGGTATCGATTTTGCCTGTGTGAAGAGGAAGAAGAAAAAAAAAAACCAAAAGAGTCAGAAAGTTGCGTTTACAAGGACGGATGAAAAGCAATAGAAGAAGAAGAAGAAGAAGAAGAAGAAGAAAAAAAGCTCAAGATGCAGTGATGCTCACCTTCGAAAATCACCTTTCCTTTCCGTATCACCTTGACCAGGGCGGACTTCTTGATCAAGCCGTTTCGGATCCTGCATCCAGCAATGTTCGTGGTGACCCTCTTTTTGAGGTTGACGGCAAAGACTTGCAAGACGTCGGCCTCGCCGACCACGCGGGTTGTGATGTTCATGGGGAGAAGTGCCGAGAGCGCTGCCTTGGCGTCGTCGACGACGTGGTAGATGACCTTGTGGTCTAGGATCTTGACCTTGGCGTCCTCGGCGCGCTGCTTGATGCGCGGAAGGACGGAGACGTTGAAGTTGACAATGATGCTGTTGGAGGCGGCGGCGTGGTCGACGTCGGATTCTGATATCTGGCCGGCCGCGGACCTGAGGATCTTCGGTTGCACCTCGTGGTTGCCCAGCTCGAGGATGCTTCCGCAGACGGCCTCTACGGAGCCGACGACATCAGCCCTGACGATGAAGTTCTGGTACAGAACGCCGGGCTCGGCAGGCGGCCGCCCCTCGTCCTCACCGCCGGCCAACTCGTTCTCTTTGGCGGCGGCATCCGCGGCGGCCTTCTCCCGCAGTCGCTGTTCTTGCTCCGCCAGCTGCACCGAGCTTTCCTCACGGCCCGCCATTTCCACGCGGTACTCGACCGCCGTCTTGGCCGTTGCTTCGTCGGGCGCCTGGAGCACCTGGAGTCCGGCGTCGGGCAGCTCTCGCCAGCCCATGATCTCGACGGGGCTGCCTGGCGGCGCCTCGGCGACTTCCCTGCCTGCTTCGTTGCGCAGGGCTCGGATCCTCGCCCACGTCTTGCCGGCGACGATGACGTCTCCCGGGCGAAGCGTTCCTCGCTTCACGAGAACCGTCGCAGCCTTGCCGGTCTGCTTGACGCTCGATTCGAGGATCCAGCCCTCGGCCATGCCATCTGCCTCTGCTCGAACATCAAGGATCTCCGAGAGCGTCAAGATGTTCTCCTCCAGGTCGGCCATGCCCTGGCCAGTCTTGCCGCTGACGCACACAACCTGCACGTCGCCCCCGTAGTCTTCGATCTCGACGCCGTGCCGCGAAAGATCGGCCTTTACCTGATCCACACGGGCGTCCTCCTTGTCGATCTTGTTGATGGCCACGATGATGGGCACATTGGCCGCCGTGGCGTGCTTGAGGGCCTCGACGGTCTGTGGCATGACGCTGTCGTCTGCCGCCACCACGAGGACCACGATGTCCGTGACATTGGCTCCGCGCTGACGCATTGACAGGAACGCCGCGTGGCCGGGCGTGTCCAAGAAGGTGATTTGCTTTCCCGCCGACAGTCTGACGACAAACGCACCGATGTGCTGCGTGATGCCGCCATGTTCTTGGGCGGCGACGGAGGACTTGCGGAGCCAATCCAAGAGCGTCGTCTTTCCGTGATCGACATGGCCCATGATGGTGACCACGGGAGGTCGGCTGGGGAGGGACGAGACGTCCTCGGGCGCCGGACGCGCCCGCAAATCACGCTGGGAGCCAGTGTCTACCGACGGTTCAAACCCGTACTCCATGGAGACAAGTGCCGCTGTTTCCCCGGTCATGATGGTGTCGGCAGTCACATTCTCAAAGCCCATCTCTTCCATGTCAATCAAGAATTGGTCGGGCCGTTGCCCGAGAGCTCGTGCCAAGTGGGACGCGCTGATGTACTCGGGAAGAAAAATCGGCACGGCTTGCTGCTCTTCTAGGAGCTTTTGCTGTCTCTGGGCTTCTTTTTCAGCCTTCCGGCGCTGTTTACGGTCCCATCGGTGAATCGACTCGTCGTCCCAGTCGTCGTCGTCCATCCTCCGACGTCCTGATGACGATTTCTTAGGTTTTGTGTAACCTCTTTCGTTGGGTTTTGTCTCTCCATCAATCTCGAACCGGGACCTTCTTCGTTGATTTTGCCAATCGTCGTGTGGTTCAAGGTCATCTTCCCGTGATGTTTTTCTGTCGTTGGGCTTTGTCTCTCCTTCAATCTCGAACCGGGACTTTCTTCGTTGATTTTGCCAATCGTCCTGTGGTTCAAGGTTATCTTCCCATGATGTTCTACCTGAACTCTTCTGGGCCGAGCCATTCTGGCCTTTGCTCTCCTTCAAGCCCGCCACCCTCGTGTCCAACTCGCCCCAGAAATCTTTGGTACCCGAAGCAGCTTCCGTCGTCGACGATTCTGCTGCGACCGGGCCGGCACTGGTGTGCACCTTAAATTTAAGCCGGAATTCGGCATCGGCCTCATCTAATGACCTGATTTTGGGCAATGGTACCCCCAAACCGTCTCCCAGATTTTCAGAACGAATGTCCGTTGGCAACTGAGCTTTATTATGACTGAATGCGCCCCATCCAACCTGCCTGGGAGCGCCACCTGTGGGATTTTTCGTCGGTTTCAAGGGCTCTGTCTTGGGATGGGATGGCTGAACTTTGGACCGGACATCCGTTGGCACCTGGGCTTTGTTGTAACTATGCGTGCTCCGTCCGTCCTTCTCATCAGCACCATCCGTGGATTTTTTCGTCGAATTCGAGGAATCCGTCTCAGGATGGGATGGCTGAACGTTGGAGCGGGTGTCCGTTGGCACCTGAGATTTGTTACGACTGTGCGTGCTCCGTCCGTCCTTCTCATCAGCACCATCCGTGGGTTTTTTCGTCGGATTCGAGGAATCTGTCTCGGGATGGGATGACCGAGCATCAGGATGGACATCCGTTGGCACCTGAGCTTTGTTACGACTGTGCGTACCCCGTTCGACCTTCCTAGCAGCGCTATCCGTGGATTTTTTCATTGAATTCGAGGGATCTGTCTTAGGATGGGATGGCTGAACGTTAGAGCGGACGTCTGTCGGCACCTGAGCTTTGTCACGACTATGCGTGCTCTGTCCGTCCTTCTTAGCAGCGCCATCCGTGGATGTTTTCGTCGGATTCGAGGGATCTGTCTTGGGATGGGATGGCCGAACATCAGGACGGACATCCGTTGGCACCTGAGCTTTGTTATGACTGAACGTGCCCAATCTTAACTGCCTGGGAGCGCGACCTGTGGAATCATCCCTCGGATTTGAGGGGTCAGAACGAATATCAGTCGGCACCTCCGCTTTGTTATTACTGAATTTGCCCCATCCAACCTGCCTAGGAGCGCCACCTGTGAGATTCTTCGTCAGATCCAAGGGAGCTGTCTTGGAATGGGACGGCTGTACGTTCCCGTCAGGGAGTTGTGGTGAGCTTGGCGCAAAGCTGCTTGTGCTAGATGGCGTTGGCGAGCTTATGTTGCTCGCGGGGGTCGTCTTCGCGTGTAGAACAGCCGAACGTGCTTTGAGTGCGGATTTGAAAACATCAGTGAAGTCTATTTTTGATTCGTTTATTTGCGCTTCTTGACCGTTGCCAGGTCGCTTCTTGAGCTGCGACGGCGGAGTTGGCGGCTTAGCACTGCTGCCAGGACCGAGTTTTTTATTTCGGCGCGTGCTGGTCTTCGCCTTGGGGACGACGCTTCCATCTTTCGCGGCCTGTTCATCACCGAGTTTTTGATCTCGGCCCGCGCTGGTCTCCGCCTCGGAGACGACGTTTCCGTTTTTCGCCGCCCGTTCGTGCGGCAGAAGACCATCGCGTCCCGGGGTCGATTCCTCGGACCATAACTTGAAAGAGGCGAAAGAACTCCAAGAGGTCCTTAAGAATCCGAGCTTGCTGACGATCCTGCTGGCAAACCTTACCAGCCTGGTAGTGAAATTTGGCGCCGGGCTCTTCTTGTTCTTTTTCTTTTTATTGGATTTGTACAGCGCAGATGTCGTGGAAATTGAGCGGATGACGGGCGTATATCTCGGCAACGTTAACGGTTCGGGAACCCCGTAGTATGTGTAAATGAATGGATAGCCGCGGCCCTGCCAAACGAGGAAACATCAGCATTGCACGAGACGAGAGAGAATTGAGAATTGACCGAGACGACGCAGTGTGCGAGTGTTGAATGGGTGAGAAGCCTACCTTCCAGGCACGGGCTCTCAACATGGCCGTGATAAGTCTCTTGGGCCAGCGGGCAATGAATTGCGTCCGACATTTATTTTGCCTAGTGCAGACGGAAACTGCGATGTCGAGGAGACGTCAATTCGGAGTGGAGCCATTGATGCGACTCTGTCTTTTCTTTTCTTCTTTCTCTCCCTCTTTTTTTTTTTTTTTTTTTTTTTTTTGGGGGGGGGGGGGGGGGGGGGGGCCGGTAAA
>JABAEC010000080.1:0-47808 GCA_013435705.1 Claviceps paspali | reverse complement strand
CGCCCCCCCCCCCCCCCCCCCCCCCCCCCCCCCCCCCCCCCCCACCAGGTAAATGCGCCACGTATGGCTTAGTAGTACTAACTGAGGCTAGGAAAGCTCTCAGCCCCAGGAACGGATGACAACAATAAACGACTCCTGGGGTCGCCAAACTCTGCGGAAAAATCAAGTACTTCTCCGTACCTATATGTATACCATATGAATGGGTTACAAGGCGGAAATAAATTGCGCCACGCCATGCATTCACCGACGATGATGTGTGATGGAGTGTTTTGCCAACAACCTTGAAACGACGGGCAGCACTTTTGCTCGGGACAGACACACCAGCATCGCGCGGCCTACACTGTGCCGGCTGTCCATCCCTCAACATGGCGCCCGCAAAACGAGCCGGAAAGTCAAAAGCCGTCAAGTCGGGCGGTGCAGACGGCTCGTTTCCATCCCCCTTTAAGCAGCCACCCGACGTCTTGAAGCCGTTCATCGACGGACTGTCGGAGAAACACGTCTACATCACACACATCGACTCCAAGGAGGCCGCACTTAAGCGCAAGGTGTTTCTCGTTCCCGTTGCCATGAACTTGGCCGTTTCTCTGCTGTTTGTGTGGCGAATGTATTCCATCCTGCCGTGGTATTGGAAAATCGTCCAGTCTGGATTCGGCGCTCAGAACGAAGCCACCTTTCCGGCGCAGGACTCGACGTGGAGGGAGCTCGCCTGGGAGGTGCTCAAACGCGGCATCACCATGTTCATCGACTTTGTCCTGTTTGTCTTTGTCTGGCCATGGCCGGTCGAGTTTGCTGCCGGACAAGCTCACGGCAACCCGATGCTCTGGAGGCGCAAGGTCGGCTTCAGGGACAAGGAGATTTACGTGCGAAGGAGCCGCGACTGGGACCGCGTCCTGGACGACTTGTTGAAAGACGCAGACTCCAAGAAGATGCTGTTCGCGTACATCAACGCAGCCACATCACCCTTGCTGCAGGAACAAAAGACGGGCTACCTGCTGATGAATGGGCAATGGGACCTTGACTGGGCGGCCATGGTTCACGCCCACCAGCTGGTGGACCACGGGGTTGCCGCCCTCGAGGCGTTTACGAACGTCGTCTTGGTCTACCACAAAGGCTTTGGCTGGATGTGCTACGACTTGAAGACGAGTATTGCCGCCGAGGGAGATGACAAAAGGAGACAGGTCTTCGCCTTCAGAAACGCCCTCGCGGCCATGGGCAAGGAAGACCTGTTCTACCGATGGGTCGAGATGGTGCAATTCGACGCGACGCAGCCAGGAGGATTCGGACCCGCGCAGCAGGAGGTGACGGCCAAGAAGATCAGAGACATGTTCCAAGAGGCCGGCATCGACTTTGACGGACTGTGGAAGGAAGCGGTAAAAGACGTGGATGTATAGATGGGATGCGTTCGGCGGTTGGGGAACATGAGAAGGTACAGCCAGGAAGGTTGGCGCTGGTGGAAAAGCATCCAAAAGCATACCCAGGCCGGCGTTGCGGGCAATGGATACTAACTAGTAAGTAGTACTTAGTACTACTTAGTATGTAGGATACTAGGATACTTGTAGTAGCACATATTTAGGTTATTACTACTACTACTAATACTAGTAGTAGTCGGTTAGCAAGGTGCCCTGTTTAGTACCTGCACTACCTGGCGCGTTGTCGTCTCGCACAATGCTATCACGCACAAGGTTATCACGCAACAATGTTATCACTGGCTAGTACTCATACTACTACTACTAAGTACTACTACTACTAAGCACTAAGTACTTAGTAGTAGTAGCGGATTGGTTGTCCCGGTGCGGGACTCTTGTGGGCTCGGCCAGTACATGGTGGCAACCCAGACGCCCCTGGTGTCGCCGTAGTAACCACAGGTATCGGCCAGGTACCTCCAAGTTATAACTACAGTAGTAGTAGTGGTACTAGTACTACAATGCATACATCAGTACATACATCAGTAGTCGTAGCAGTACTACTACTTACTCTTAGTACTACTAGTACTACTTAGTAGTAGTAGGTTGGCCTACCGAGTGGCCAAATTGACAACCCAGGCACCAGGCAATTTGCCCATAACAGACCCCCCCCCCCCCCCTTTCCGCCTCCTGCACCACTAAACCTTCTACCGCTGCTACTTGAACTGACTGTCAGCTGGTTACAGCTGGTTACTACTACTACTACAACCTCGTGACGGACGGCTCGCTTGACCGGAGCGACACCCATCCATCCACAATCCATTTCCGTGCAGCCTCTCCTCCGTCGACCTTGCGACCGAGCGGCGCATTTACTTGTCGCCACCCGTAACCTCTTCGTGTCGAAATGTCCTCTTCTGGCCTGACGAGGCGCCGCGGCGCCGGCGGAGGCGGCTTGGGCAGCACCGAGGGCGAGGCCAGCAACGCCGCCTCGAGAACCAATTCCTCCTCCAACGTCAAGGACGCCGGCCCCGAGACCAGCTACGAAAACGGCGAGAATGGCCACAAGATTGCCTTTGACCCCAGGGATCTCAGCGAGAGCGTCGAGCGAAGTAAACAGCCCAAGTTGACCATGATGGAGGAGATCTTGCTCCTCGGCCTCAAGGACAAACAGGTACAGGCAAAATAATGATGATGATAACCCACACCGGCTGAGATGTGACATCCCCGCCAAGCACCCGGGGTGCGAGATTTTATTGCACCTCGATGATGCTTCTACGACGCAGCGTTTGTTGCTTAAGCAGACATTTTCATTAGTATCCGCTAACGCGTGGCGCGATTTTTTTTTCTTGTTAAAAAAAATGAGTAAAAGGGTTATCTTTCATTCTGGAACGACAACATCTCGTATGCACTGCGGGGATGCATCGTCCTCGAGCTCGCCTTTCGCGGGCGTATCAGCATGGAGAAGGACCCTTCCCGACGACGACTCCCTCCGGCCGATCGAAATATAGAAGTCATAGATGATACCCTTACCGGCGAGGTCTTGCTCGACGAAGCTCTGAAGATGATGAAACAGAGCGAGAAGATGAGCGTCAGCTCCTGGATCGACCTGATGAGTGGTGAGTTTCCGGCCTCTCTTGGCGTTCCATCTTTCTTTGCCGCCCAAAATTGACATTCAAGGTTGAAAGGCGAAACTTGGAACTTGATGAAGATTGGCTATCAACTGAAGCAAGTCCGAGAGCGCCTGGCCAAGGGCCTCGTCGACAAGGGCATTCTTCGCACTGAGAAACGCAACTTCCTCCTATTTGACATGGCCACTCATCCTGTCGCCGATGGCGGAGCCAAGGAAGAGCTGCGTCGCCGCGTCCGTAATGTCTTGACCCAGCGAACGGTGGTCCTTGGCAACAACCAGTTCCTCCCCGAGAACCTCGAATTCCGATACCTGCGAACTGTCTGCATGATCTGCGCCGCATACTCTGCTAATGTCTTGGAGAATGCCTTGTCAACGCTCGGTCACGAGGCAAGGGAAAGGGCATTTGCTCAGACTGACGAGCTGCTGGCGGACTATAGCCAATGGCCATTCGGCAAGAAGGCAACTAGTAATGGCATCGGAGCCAATCTCCCCCAAGTCATTTCTGAAGTAAGCCCGATCTGCTGCGTGTTTTTTTTTTTTTGGCGACAAGTGAACGACAACGACGACGATGATGATGCGCCAGCGCCAGGTCATCTTTCTTCTTTTTCTTCTTCTTCTTCTTCTTCTTCGTCGTCGTCCTCGTCGCCACTGGCATGTTGATGATCATTACCGGTCTAACAATGTGTGACGCAGGAAATAAGCAAGGCCAGGGATAAGGAGCTGCAGCTAGAAATTGTTGCCGCATGCCTAGGTGTCTTCACACGTCTCGACTCCCTCCTATAATCGACTACTCTCACACGATAGGCCTGCGGCGCCCGACACACACCCGAAAGAAGGGAGGGTTGCTTTGGCAAGGGAATCGGCAATCCTGTGTATCTCAGCACCACGCCACACACAAATGCTCGTGGTCGCAACCATCCCAACAATTTTTTTTTTCGAGCCGGCACGGCAAAGTTGTTTTTCAAGCCACGCTTGTCGATCCCCTCGAGTTGAGTCACCAGCCTAGCCAGACACTCGACAAACCCGACACCACAGTGCATCGGCCCCCTCTACCACGGCCTCGGAATAAACAAAAAAAAAAGGAAGCACCGCTGCGATGACTGCTCCGCCCTTTGAATTGGAAAACGAGTTTCTTCTTCTTCTTCTTCTTCTTCTTCTTCGTTCTTTCTCTTTGTAACAGGAAGGCAATTGTAAAGCAAGGCGATGGATTTCGCCGAAGGAGGTATTTGAGCGTGTGTGCGAGAAACGCGAGGACAGCTTGAAACAAGACGAGGAGAACAAATGTCTCTTATTACTACTTTATATTTCTGTTTGTTGCTTTTGTTTGCCAAGTCACGTTGCGATATGGTGACAGTAAAAGAGAGTGGGATGGGCTGGAGGGCGGGGGGTCCGGGACGAGGGGGAGGAAGACAAAGTCAGATGGGGGGGGGGGGGGCTTCATGATGAGGGTTTGTAGAAGAATCGAAGCCTCATTTTAAAAGCGTGGTTGCGCGATTCCGAATGTCCATCTGCGTATGTGTTCTTTCGTCTTGCATTCCATATCCAGCCACAGCGAGGCGAGTATCCCTGCGCTCTCTCCAATGACTCTTGTATAAAGGAAACACGAAGACAGACAAGACAAGACGGTTAGTATCACGACGTGCATTAGCAACGACAACTAGTAGATTCTGCAACTTGACTCCCATCACGACCATGACATGCAAACTCCCATCTCGTCGTCCATTCCCGTGCATACAGCGAAAAACAAAAGATAAAAAAACAAGATAAGACGAGAATACAAAAAGGGACACTTGGATGAACAGAAAAAAAAAATAACAATACGTGACTTGATTATCAAGAATATATGACGGATGAGATTGGGACCGATGCATATGAAAACAAAATAGAAAAAAGAAAAAGTCACTTTGTGCCCATGCCAGACTGCCAACGCCAACGCCGATACCATGTCGCAAGGACAGCCCGAGACAACGTGCCAACGATGGATGATGTGCCTTGTCAAGAAGGAGGGGGAGAAAAAGAACAAGAACATCAGGAACCGACATAAACGGCTTATTTTCGACCGCCCCCTCCCCCAAAGCTACCTTCGAAGCCGGGCCGCCCACCCTTTTTCTTCTTGGCACCACCCTTCTTCTTGCCGGCCTTGCCGAGCACCTTGTCTTCCCTGCGCTTCTTGATATTCTCTTCTCGCTTCTTCTGTCTCTCTTTCTGGGCAAGGCCCACGCCCTTTGCCCGCTCCTTCCATTCCTTTTTGCTCTTTCTCTCGGCGGCTTCTTTGCGGTTCTTGGCCTTTTTCAGCCGAGCTTCGCTGTCATGGATCTTTTCGCCCTCGACTCTTCGTCGGGCCGTCAGCCAGGCTTCCTTTTCCGCGATCTCGGCCCGCTTCTCCGGCTCCATCTCCTCTAGTCTCTTCTTCTGGTTCTGCACCTTCAGCAGAGCCGTCTTGACGTCCGAAGGACCCTTCTTCTTGGTTTTGTTCAACACGTAGCTCAGGTCGTGGGACATTTGGGAACCATCCGCAAATGCCACCCGACCGAATGAGAAATTGCCCGTCGGGTTCTCGAGCTCGACTGCAGGACTCATGACGCCAGGAGAGTTGGATGCCAGCGCCTCCTCTCTTAGTCTTGCCGCCTCCTGCCTGGCTTTCTTCTTCTCCTCCTTCTTCCGCTCTGCTCTTTGTGCCTGCTTCTCCCGTCTCGCTTCGAGAAGTTCTTGCCGACTTTGTGGACGATTCGCGTTTCGGGCAGCGCGCAGAGCCTCGATCCTCGCAGCCACGCGGGCCCGCACCACAGAAGTATCAGCGGGGATTTTGATATGCTTGGGCTTGTCTGATGGCGGGCCTGTGGATGAGAGTGATGTTGTCGTGCTGGCTTGCTCGGCTGCTGTTTCGGGGACGGGCTCGAAACTCTTATCGAAGATCGGTGATGGTGGTTCGGACTCGGAAGCTGACGTGCCGTTGGCACTTTCCTCCTTGGCATGAGCAGGGACGGGCACTTCCTCGTTGCCCGCTGCTGTCTTTTTGCCAGGACTCACGTTGTTTCCTTCTGCATCATCGACTTTGGAAGTGGCTGTGGTAGTGTCATGCGCTTGTTTCTGGGTTTTCTTCTCTGCCCTCTTGTCGGCCTTTTTCTCTCGCTTGGCCTCGCGCTTGGCCTCTTTCTTTGATAGTTTGGTAGGGTCCTGAAAAGCTTTCTTGGGACTTTCGGTTTTCTCCGCCTCTTCCGTCATGAGTTTCTGCTTCTTGTTGCTGTCTTCGGTCCTCTTTTTCAGACCATCGCCAGGTCGTTCAGGCTCGACTCCTTCAACAGCCTCGTATGAGTCGTCACTGACATCCTCATCCTCATCGTCGTCATCAGCATTCTCCTGTTCCAGCTCCCGGAGTTTCCGTTTGTGTTGAGCTCGCTCATCCATGACCTCCTTGGCATTCCGGTTGAGCTCGCTGTCAGGATCAAGTTTAGCCCTTCGAGCCGCAGCAGCTTCCTTTTTTGTTTGCTTTTTCTTGTTCCATTGGTTCTGGCCGATAAATTTCAGGTCAGCTCGAGATTTCATTTCATCTCATTTTATTTTGCAATGAGGTATATCATGTGAGGAAGAACATCGGAAAGATGGGAGGCTAGCCACTGCACACGAACGGAGGTTGAGTCTTAACGTACACTAGTATCTTCTCCATAATACATCTTCGCCGGAATCAAGCTTAAGAGGCCGTCAAAGGCCTTCGCATGGTCGCGCAAGCGATCCTGTCATTGCATCAGCCCGATGTTCCACGCAAGACGACCTCAGTAGGTGGCGGGGCAAGTGAGTGCCTGACGGACCTTCAATGACGATTCGGCCATCGCTTATGCTGTCAAGGTGCGGATCACGGCTTAACACGGCGAGATCAATCGAATCGGCAAAAAAAAAAAAAACCTCGGGCAATTTCGACAATAATGGCGGTACCGAGAATAAAGACAGAGGTGGGATGCGCCCGTAACGCCGTGGCAAAGCAACTCGGAGAGAACGGGGACGAATAAAGAAAAATTATACGGCAGGTGAAGGCGGTCGGGCTTTTTTTTTCTTTCCTTCTCTTTTTTTTTTCTTTTGGGTTTGATGTCTGGGGGTTTTTTTTTTCTTGCCTTTCCACCTGGCGCTTATCCTCTTTCGGCCATAGGGGACCCTGCGTGCCCCATTCACTGCCTGTCGAAATGTGGGTCACAGTTGGCATCATCCCACTTTCTACACACTGGGCTTTGAATAAACGAAGACGATCTTCGAGCCATCGCCTCCTCTGAGTTCATTCATACACACACATGCCACACACACACACATGCCACACAGCGAAACGGTAATGAGGAAGGGAGGGGGATGGAAAAGAAAAAGAATCAAAATTCGTCCTCGCATCATAACTTGTTTCACGCTATTGACCAAAATGCAGGTGGCCTGGTACAGCTCCGCCCAGTTTGGTCCGTATAGATTATATATGCCCATCTCCTGATAATGCCGCTGAGCAGGGAGAGGATGGATTCGCGTTGGCAGGGAAATCTTTTCACGCCTAGACAGTCTTTCGTTATACCTTCGTTCCTTCTTCCATTGAACATATAAAACAGACAATCCGATAGTTGAAAAGAAGTCTTGCTTTGTTGAGCCACATTCATTTCTTCTTGCTAGCCTTTTTGGGTTTGGGTCCCGCAGCAGCCTCACGCCTCTTGGCTTCCTTTGCCTCGATTTCTGCCTTTCGAGCCTTCTCTTGCTCGTCTCTTTCCTCCTTCTCGGCCTGCGTCGCATATTAGAGTCAGAAAGAAGATGAAAAAAAAAAAAAAACAATGGAGGATGTTACAACCCAAACGGGCGAGGTCCCTTTTTTGCTGCCAAAGTGCGTGAAACCTACCTGTCTTCTCGCAGCATCCGCTGCTCGCTGCTCCCGAATGAGCTTGAGACGAGCCATGTCAGCCTTGGCCTGGTCCGTCTTGCCCTCTGCCTGCAGCTTCATATATCTCTCCTTGGCAGCGGCAGCCTCCATGGCCTCTCTCTCCTTACGATTGCCAGGCACGTCCATGTTCTCGACGCCCTCGGCGATTTCGTCGACTTCCTCATTGGCGGCCTTGGCTTGCTTTCGAGCAGCTTTCGAGTGATTGGGGTTGGCGGGCATGCCGCTGTCGGATTCATCATCGCTGGAAGGCAAGTCTCCGACCTCGACGGTAAGGGACTTTTGCTTGGCGATAGCAGCCTCTTTGCGAGCCTTCTTGAGGGCCTTGCGGTCTTCCCGGTTGTCGAGCGCGGCTGATGCTTTTGAGGCGCCAGGGCCGTTGGTGTCTTCTTCGGAATCGTCCTCGGAATCCTCCTCCTCCTCTTCGGACGGATCTTCCGCGGCGTCGGCTGCCCACATGCTGATCTGGTTCCCATCGGCGTCAACGGGCTGGAGTTCGCGAGAAAACTTCTTGCCGCCTTGAAGAAGCAACCAGCTCGTCAGCAATGTTTCCGGTTCGCGTCGTCTTCTCTGATGACTGCGAGAGAGAAGGGGGGTTGGCGACAAAACGGTATTGCATGTCCCCGCTGAGATTTTGCCAACTCACCACCTCGAGAAGGTTTGTTGAACTTCCCCGCACGAGCACGAGCGCTTGATGCTGGACCGCCCGCCATGATGTATAGCTTTATTTCGTGTAGAAACCGGTTCACTGTTGTGACGGACGAAGATGCGCTGATGAAGGGTGAACGGGGTTCGTGGCGAGTCTTGATATAGCAGGAGTCAGCGATCAGACAAGAGGCACTTGGTGGATTGGGAAGACGGGCAACAGCTATTGACTCACGGCAAGTAGGTGCAAGCTATGAGTCACCAACGCCAGGCAAGGAGGTAAAAATGGGTATCAACAAGGGAGGTAGGTCTAAGGCATTACTAATTGTTGTGGGATTTTTCATGTCCATTTTTTTTTTCGCAGAAATGTCCTGGGTCTGTCTGATCTGCGGGGTAGCGGGGCAGTTGACTCTGCGGATTTTTGTCAGAGGGGCCGCCATTCCGTGGATGACTCTTTGAACAAACGGCAACCAGAGAGAGAGAGAGAGAGAGAGAGAGAGAGAGAGAGAGAGAGAGAGAGAAAGAGAGGAGACCCATGACATCAGGCAATCAGAAGGGGGGGGGGGCATCCGTTTTTTTTTAATTGTGTTTTCTTCTTCTTTGCTTCCACTGACTGCCGAGGTCGACATGGAGCCAGCCGGCGGCGTCCCGTTCCAGCCATCCCTCTTCGTCAGGGTCGGCGCTTTTCATCGTGATTTGCTGCGGAGCGTGGGGGGTTCGAGGGACGCTGCTGCTAGGATGTCTGTCGTCCAAGCCATTTGTTTCTCTTGGTCACAGTCACAGTCGCACCATGACCATGCAGCTCGGAATACAAGACGGACGGACTCGAAATGCCATGCGGCGGCTGAGATGATAACAACGACGCGTAGGTTTCAGATGGGAGGCATTCCCGACATGCCGCTCGCGCTGCGCTGTCTGCTACGTACTGCTACGTAGCAGAGGGTTGTTCCTTGAAACTTCACGAGTCCAGCCCCCATATCGAAATCTTGATTCCCGACCAACCGCTGAGCGCCACTGGGACCAGACAGCGCTTACTATGTATGCGTGATTGGCGCTGGCTACATTGCAATTGCATGCGTTTGACTGTCTTGCTTCCCAACCATGGCGGAAAGCTCGTCGCGTCCACGGTCGTTGCCGTTGTTAAATAAGGGCCAGGACCTTCGTTTTGGTCGAGGCCGCGAATTCATTTCATGCTGAAAAGATTCCTGTCCCGACGACAAAAAAAAAATGGTCTCCAACAAGAAGAGACTTTACATTGCCCTGTACCCTAGTGGAGTGGTAGACAACGAAGAATGCAGGTAAGACAACGTCTCCCGCTTTTTTGTTAATCCACGAACACCCTTGGCTGATTTACAGGTTCCATTGGGCTTTTCTCATTGGGCCTAAGAACGAAGGCAAGGCACAAACTCCCGGTTTGCGATGCCACGTGAAGAACCATCCCACCAGAGGCTGGATCTACGAAGAAGAGCCCCTGAAAAATGTGACCAGCACCATCAAACTCCTCGCAAGAATTGTCGGTGCCAAAATCGAGGATGAAGAGGGGTTGTTGAAGATCCTGAGGGAGACAGCCGTCAGAAAGGACGATCCCGACTTCCGTTGCCAGACCTGGCTGGCAGACGCGTTATCCAGGATATCAAACGCAGAACAAAAGGTTGTGGGAACTTCGGTTTTAGACTGGGACACAATAGAACAAGAGAGCAGGCGCTATGTAAGCAAGAAGGTAGCGGAGGGGAGATATTTGGAGGCCGAGCGAATGTTGGAGCCAAAACCAACCTGGAACATGATGGAGAAGAAAGAGATGATACCTTGAATTAAGTACCTTGACGACGACGACGACGACGACAACGACTACTACTAGCCTTTTGTCGTTAACACGCAATCAGAAGTCGCTCCACCATTTCTGTCTAATAGTTTCCATTTCGAGTTCGTCCGGGCAGGGATCAATAAATTTTGGAAGCAGGTTCTGCCATGCCTGCCTCGTCTGGTTCCAAAGCCAAGCTGTCGTGTATTCCCAGTAATGGGGGTACCAACCCGAGCTCTCCCAGTCTATGATGGCGACAATCTTGCCGTCTCGAACAAGTATGTTGAACGGATTCAGGTCGCCGTGCGTAAACACAGGTGGTGCCGACACGCCATCCTGCATCAACATCATGCGCTTGATTTCGGCCCACTTGTCCTTGTCCCTGTCGTTGTCGTTCGGACATTGGTCCGGTTGTACTCCATCGCGCAACCAGTGGTGGAATGCTGCCACCGACGGAAGGGGCCCAAATCTCGGTCCCGGCCGGGAAATGGAAATGCGGAAATCATGCAGCGAACCTTCCACACAACTCTGTACGGCGTCGCCCGGCGCAGGGAGTGACCGAAGCTCCCGGACAAAGCCGCGTAACTGCATCAAGATGTGCTCGATTTGCGACTCCGACAGCTCAGGCCAGGCTGCCGCGAGGGTTTTGCCACGAATTCTTTCCATGACGATATATGTCGTGTTTTTGCGAACAAAAGAGCAGTATACCCGAGGAACCGGTATATTCGTCTTGCTCATGATGAAAGACATTGTTGCCGCTTCGGTGAGCCCTACGGTCTCGCCTTTCTTCACCAGGAGACCGGGTGAAATCGGCACGCAAGGACCGTTGAATCTGTAGAATCGAGCTGTAGTTTTTATTGAAAGGAGAGTGAGAAACCGCCGCAAAGCGGTGTCCTTGACTGCCAGGCCATCAGGTTCCTTAGCGTTGCTTGCCATTTCGTAGATGTTTTTTTTTTTTTTCACTTGATTAAGATGCTCATAACAAATACTATGTAACAGGAGTCGGACGGAACAAGAGGTTCGATACGCCCCTGCCACAACAACACAACAACACGCAAACACGCACCCCCCTCCCCTCCCCACATATCTCTTCCGCCCCTTACAGACCCATTGTTTAGCCAAGCTGCTAAGCGAGACCGGCTCATCTTTATTCCTGACCCACCCAATCCTTTCGAGCGCCACGTCCTATTTTCTTGTTGCCCACCCGCGTCCAAACTTTTCTCTTTTCCTTTCCCTTTCCCCTCCAACCTACTAGAAAAAAAAAATCCTCCATATTCACTCTGTCTTTCACTTCAATGGATGTCTACGGAGGGGAAACTGGAGGAAAGAGGGGATTCCAATCGTCGATCTTACCATCTGCTCTGCATGCGTTTGCGCGCTCGTGGCTCAGATAAAAATCTTAACCGACGGCACATTCCTGTGTAGATGTATTTTGTTTTGTCGCGGCGTTCATGCCGTTGGATTGCTGTGCAGGCATCTGTCGTGCGAAGTTGAATGTTCCGCGACCGTGTCACGTCGACCGTGTAAAGATGCTTTATCGGCATCGACTTGGCAAGGACAGAAAAATGTCATCGTCATGCTCCTTGCGTCGTGGTAATCTTATTTCATGTTGGCCAGAGAGTTTCTAAACTTTGTGCCCTTTGTGTCGCCGTCTTGACTCGCAATTCGGCAAGGCTACGACTTTCTCCCCAGCAACGATGAATGCCAAAGACGGTTGAGAAGTGCTTATGAATGGTTCATGAATGATTCTTTGCTCTACCGTGTATTCATAGTGTAGAAGCCGGTTCGTGATGACCGAGACATCTTCAATCATGACCCGTGGTAGGAAAGGATATGCTTGGCATTTCATCAGCAGATCGGCATATAATTTACTAGTCACTTGGTGAATTTATCAATCTACTCCCACAATACCATACATGACCACCCGAAACTCCGTTGACATGTAGAATTGTAGTACAAACAACACCACATTACACCATGATCGTATACAAAAAAAAAAAAAAGTCTTCTTTCCAATCATCGAATCGTCCAATCATAAAATTATTCATGCGTCACAGCGTTAATTAGCGAAAAATATCTTGACCATGATATAGTCCTTCCCCAACGTGTTGCTGTAATATGATGCGAACCAAGACGCCGTCAGTTGTATTATGGTGTTCTTGTGATTCCAAGTACATTCTTCCACGTACGCCCAGCCTCGGGATGCGGTTGGGGTGATCTCCAAAGTATCGCATGAAGCCATCTGCCCGGAGTGCCGCCTCGTGGATCTGAAGAATTCTCCCACTATGTCTTTGGTATAGAAGACTGTCCGGTAGAGCAGTCGCCCAGTATGCAGGAGGTGACGCATCATCGTGGTATCTCGGGGGGTTCTCTTCCCTGGGTGACGGATCGAAGGATCGATCGACAAGCACATCTGCATCATGGTGAGCTGTCTGAATTGAAAAAAAAAAAAATCTATATCCCAAAGACATGGCTGGCTATAAGAGAAGAAGGAGGCTTACCATCTATCCCAAATCGAAATTGCTGCGAGGACGCCCCTGGACTGATGGGTGAATGAGTGCCATTAGTCAAGGCAGAATATTCTTGAGGGTTGTCGGTGACTGAATTTTCAGGACTGGCGAAAGCAATCGAAAGTGAATCGAATGGATCTGATGAATAAAATGAGTCTGAATAAATCGAAGACTCTTCGTCGGCCTGGAGCGTTGGACTGGCTTGTTGATCTAAGGATGGCCCTAGATTGTTGAGTGGATGAAGGGCGTTAGGCAAGGTCGCATTTTCCAGAGGGCCGTCAAAGTCTTGAAACATAGAAGCGCAGCGCTTGATCGAAATTGAATTGGGCGAGTCGGATGAATATACTGATTCCGAATAAAACGAAGACCCTTGGTCGGTATGGAGCATTAGACTGATCCGCCGACCCGAAGACGGCCCTGGAGTGATGCGCGGATGGACCATCACCGTCGGGGTAGGACTCTCTCCGCAAAAATTGACGGCTGGAACTGCAGGAGATTGAGGATCGGTCGAAGACAGATCAGATGAATCTAAAGTCCAGTCACCACTGTTTACACCGTCTCCCCCCTGATCTGCGACTTGAGACGGTCTTCTTGTGCTAACAACTTCGCACAGTGTTTCCGACCGAGGACTTGGAAGAGGTTCATCTGCAGTCTTGGGGGGCGAAATCCGGCCGCAGCGAGAGACATAATTCGCGATTAAGTGTCTGCATGAATTAAAGCCTCGATGAAAGAATCGACACAGTCGTAGCTGTCGACGTGCCTTGCTATTCGCGTGACCTGGCCGTTCCATTTCCATCGCGGCATCTGTGGGGGATTCCATCCATGACATATGATCGTTGGAACTGGGAGCACCGCCTCGAGTTTTCTGGGAGTTACGCAGTTGGCGCCGAGAATCTCTGCAAAACATTTGAAAAGCATTTCTGATGCTTTTTTTGTGACAGGGGAATCCCGAATCTAGACAGTGGCCCGATGCTTCGTCGTAGTCTGGAGACTTTTGTTTCTCAGAAAAAATTAGATGTTGATTTTTCACCCAATTTGAACTTATGGTCTTGTATTTCGAAACACTTACTTGAGTCTTTTCAAAAATCCTTCTCTTGGAGCGAGACGCCCGGAAGAGAGAAGGGGACATTGTGATATGAGAGTAGAGGATCCTCGATTCTGGGGTGACTCGTTCAAATTGCTACAATCAGATGTGTGAAGAGACTGGGGGGGAAAAAAGCATGAGTGCACTTCAAAGACGGGCAATTGGGAGTCTTTTATAAGGCAAGACGGTTTTTGAGTTCTGGAAAACCTCAAGGTTTTTCAAGCCAAAAGACTTGACTTCTTTAGCTCCGGAGACGGGGCCAAAGTCTCGAGAGTCTGAATTGAAATGCCAGCCAAAACAGCAACACTAGACTCCCGGATTTTCCTTTTTGGGTTTGAATTTGGCAGGCATTGTGCACCAAGTATAAAGTTTCATAATGGCGCAGAGCCGGTCAAAGTGTGTGCAGATGTACTCTCAGGTCAAACCAGCCTCAGCCTCGACAATGTGGTGAGTGAGGCGATGCCGCTTCCCTCCCTTCACTCCTCTCGCTCTTTGTATAGGTTTCTTTTCTTTACTGATGAAAAGCATGGAGCATGTCATCAAGTCGTTGCCTTTTATTGATTCGTAGGCATGACCCCTGCAAGTTATCGGACGCCTCACTTTTTGTACGCTTTGTCCCTGTGGTCTCTGTTGGCGAAGAAGTAGACGCGCTTACACCCCTCTCATCTTTCGTAATGCCAGATCGGATAAATGTCATTTGCTCTGTCGAAAACAGTCCGCGGCTGACATACGATGGACTGTTGATGATTCCACCCCGCTTATTATGACCCAAAAACAGACTCGCCATTGGTTTTAAAGGCAGAACGAAGGGCCCTGCCACTGCTTGCGTGTCAACATTGAAGCCAAGCGAGCGCAGATCGTCATCGCCACGTATCTGGCCGACAACGGAATACAGCCAAAAAGCCCAGGCTTCAAATGACACTCCATGACAAGATGCTGATTGTCTGTATGAAGCAACAACATCCCAGGTTGGCATGTATGCCTTTGCATTATCCTTCAAATAGTCCAGGACTGTCGGAGCTCGCCGATTAGCGACGAGTTTGACGGAGCAGCGAGAATCGGCAGAAAGCGATCTGAGATCTGTTTCTACTCCTTGGGCCAGGCTCTCCAAATCAGGGCTTTGATCTCGCTCAGAAGGAACAAGCAGCATCAGACATCGCAGTAGTGAATCGTCAACACGGGAGCTTGGCCTAGTTGTTTCCCAACCATTTTCAAGAGCGAAGGCATGAATGTTTCCCCAATCCCGCCTATCCGCTGTGATATCGTAGATTGCGAGCGAGGGAAACTTGCCCACCCACCTCAGCGAATTATGGGTAATGTCCCTGTCGACCCATATGCGCAGAATTCTCAGAACCGGGAAGGGATCGTCTGCTTCGGACCAACCCCGAAGGAGTCTGTCGTTCACTTGCGAAAAATACGTTCTCGGCTCATCCGCTGGCTGTATGAGTTCCAACACACCAAGATTCCTCAGGTCGGTCAAGCACAGCAATTCACTCGTGCTGAATCGACAACCTCCGCTTATAATCAAATGGGACAGAAACTCTGTCGTCAGGGACAACAGAGGTTGAGTGTAAACTTCGAGTCTGTCCGTTGGGCTACATATGTGTTTCCTGAACCGATAAAGACCGAGTGTTTTCCCTTCATCTGCTGTGGTCAGGATCTTGGAGAATAATTTCCAAGCGTGCAAGCAGACACCTCTGTGACTTTGAAGTTAGTCTCGAGTTCAGTATCCATGGTCGACGCGGATATTCAGATACATCGACGGTATCAAAACAGTGATTTGCTTTTGAAGAATGGCACGCAGGATGCCATACACACGGACCTCGCTTCGAGCAATGTCCAGATGCGCCACATGAGCCTATTCGGAATGGCATCCAAGTGCGCTCCAGAAATGTCCCCGATGTTGGCCGCAATGACGTGTATAGCCATATCAGCCAGGGAACGCGGTCCAGTAGTTCCTTTGGGGACGAACGAATAAGATTGTCTGCGGCGAGACCAATCTTGGTCGCTGCCTCGGCCCTGGAGGCGTCGGCGTGACACCGTCCATTCTCGGTAGACCTGACCAGAAGATGCGTCAAACATAGAAATCAGATAAGTGAGATGCCGAGAAACAGGTGAGGATTTTGGGAGAAGAAGGGGGGAATGAAAGACGACGGGGGGATGAAGCGAACACTCAACCCAGACGAACATTCAAATCAACTGATTGTTCGCGAGGCATTGTGACTTTGGCTTTGTTGCCTGTGTACATAGTACATAGTAGTATGTATGGGATCAGTTGGCGGCCCACTGTTAAGAATAAGGCGACGCGACACCCGGCATTACGTGTTTAGGAGGGGCCCAGGCACTACAGTTGGGCCGACTACTACTCAGTAGTACTAGCAGTAGTAGTAGCTAGTACTACTACTAGTAGTACTTGGTAGTGCCTTTTAAATTTGGCAAGTACCTGTCTAGGAAGTGCTTTAGGAAGCAGTGGTACTACTACTACTAAGTAGTACTAAGTAGTAGTAGGTACTAGGCGCTAGGGCACGTAGCAGGCATTCTACAGCTGGGCAGTACTACAGTAGTACTAGTAAGGAGGTGCAAGGCACGGCAGGTATTAGGTACTATCCTGCGGCCAGGTACATCACAGTATCTCCTACGTACACGATGCACTGTACATGTTGGGTCCGTCCCACTTGGTAACTCCTTCCCGAATCTACTTTGTCCAATTACCATTGTGCACGTGCCATTCCACTCCATTTCCCATTGACGGTGGCCAATTTAGGCTTTCTTTTGAATGCTTTCTCCGTAGGGTATCTTAAAACTGTCGACCTGCTTCATCTCGTTTGTCATATCATCATCGGCTTGAGGTCCTCAGCAACAGTGAAAGGCGCCTCCGTCTTGTTCTTGATCTCGTCGACGGTGACGCCATCGGCAATCTCAATGAGTGTAAGGCCATGTGAGAAATCGACGTCGAAAACACCCTGTCAGAACGTAAAACCATCAGTTTTTGCGCCAAGAACCCATGATGCGTCTCGACCGCAGATATAATGTAAAAAAAAAAAAAACTTAAACTTTATCGAATCAAGGATTGATTGCATAGAAAACAGACTTACCAATTCAGTAATGATTCTTGATACACAGGTTCGACCAGTGAGAGGGAATGCGCACTGCTTGACAATCTTGGGATTGCCCTTTTTGTCGGTATGTTCCATGGTCACGACAACCTTCGTTTTGGAAGGATTGCTGACCAGATCCATGGCACCGCCAAAGCCTTTGACCTTGCCAGGCAACATCCAGTTGGCGAGATCTCCTGTTGCGCTGACCTGCATAGCTCCCAAAATGGTCAAATCGATTCTGCCACTGCGAATCATGCCGAAACTTTCCTCGCTTCCAAACACAGAAGCGCCACAATTGAGAGTGACAGTCTCCTTTCCAGCATTGATCAAATCAGGGTCTTCGTCCCCTTTCTTGGGATACGGTCCGAGACCGAGGATACCGTTCTCCGACTGAAGCTGCACCTCTACATCCGGATCCACGAAACCCGGCGCAAGCATAGGCATGCCGATGCCAAGGTTAGCGTACATGCCGTTCTTGAATTCCTTGGCCGCTCGTCTGACGATGCGCTCACGCCTGGCGGCTACATCACCGGTTCCTAGTGCTGTCTTGACATTGGCATCGGTCTCTTCCTTTGCGAATGTGAATTTCTCGATTTCCTTTTCGCTGGTACTCTGGATTACACGCTTGACGTAGATGCCAGGCAGATGGACCGCTTCGGCAGGAATCTCACCCGGCTCCACAATGTGTTCAGCTTCAACGATGGTCACCTTGGCGTTACGACCCATTGCGCCGTTGAAGTTGTGGGCGGCAAGTCGGAATTGACAATTGCCGAGTTTGTCAGCTTTGTATGCCTTGACAAAAGCATAGTCGCCATCAATCGCGTGCTCCAGTAGGTATGGCTTGCCATTGAAAACCTTGACATCCTTGGGATACGAGTATTGAGCCGGAGTGCCGTCGGCCTTGTTCTTGAGAGGTAGTTCTCCGGTCTGAACGATAGTGCCAAAGGCGGCGGGTGTGTAAAATGCAGGGATGCCTTTTCCACCGGCAGCACATCGCTCTGCTAATGTTCCCTGTGGCGTGAGCTCCAATTCAACCTCACCGGTCAAGTACATGGTCTCAAACGTTTTGTTTTCGCCGATATAGCTTGCGATCATCTTCTTGACCTGCTTTGTTCGCAGAAGCTTGCCAAGACCTGAATTGTCTGTACCGGCGTTGTTGGATACAGCCGTGAGTCCCTTGATGTCGGACCTTTGGAGAACCTCTTCGATTAACGTGTCCGGGATACCACAAAGGCCAAATCCACCGCACAGCAGTGTTGAGTTGGGCTTCATATCCTGGAGAGCCTTCGAAGCTGAAGGAAAGACCTTGTTGATCTCGGCTCGGTGCAGAGACACGCAGAATGATCGTGAGAGGAGTGAGGGAGGCTAAGCAACAAGGTACATTAGCTGATGATCTGGAATCTGCAGTGCCGCAAGTGTGCATGAGTCCATGGTAAATACATTGGCCGTATGACGGACGATAGCCCGAAGCGCACGCCCACGCATAGTTGTAGAGAGCATGGCAAGAATTGGGTTCCAGACACGGGTCGAAGGCAGTATTTTTGGCAGCTTCGGACAATCTGGAGAGGTCGGCAATGTGTCTGATGCTTTTCAGCCAAGGTGAGCTTCAACGCCGGTCCAGCTTGAACGGAGGTCCGTCGATTGTGCAGATGAAGGGAAGAATAGAGCAGCTCTCGCAGTGGACATTCGGCGTGAACAAGGCCGATGGCTCTTAGGCCGCAAGTGGCCGAGCTGTTGAGGTCCATGGGGCTTCATGGGATGCCGCATCGGCAAAAGGCACGTCTTTCCATCGGGAAAAGGCGGCTCTATTCCGCAGTCAAGCGCGCAGGCCGAGGCTGAATGAGACGTTGGCTTTGCTTTGTTTTGGCTGGCAGCCTCCAGGTGGTGGGTGGGTGGGTTGCGGGGGTGGGGCGTTTAAAGACGGGACCAAAATAAACAACCGGACCTTCAATTCCGTCCTCTCTCTTTTTCTCTTTTTTTTTTTTTTTTTTTTTTTTTTTCCCAAATTGGATCCGGTATTTCAAGCCGACCGACTGTTGGAAGGACGCCCTCATTCCGCTAGACCAGTTCTCGACGAAGGTCCACAGTTAATGAGCACATGGAGGATAGCGAGACTGTGTCGAGTTCGAGACTCTTTCGGTCCAAGCTCCTGGATGAAGAGAACCTTTTTGCGTTTAGTTATTAGACGATGATTCTCAAATTACATCGTAAGCAGACGAGGCATTAAAAAAAGGGAAAACGATAAAAAATAACGTGATTTCCTGAACCTCACTGGACTTTCAAGATGACCCACTTAAATGTAGCTTATCGGCTTATCGCCCCGCCAGCTCCTGACGAGAAAGGAAGTCGAGGAGTAAGAAGGAAAAAAAAAAAAAAAAAAAAAAAAAACCATCAGTAGACTACAGCACCAAACACCCATCTTTCCATGCAATAAATTCAATCTAACCGGTCTTTGTTTCAGTGTTTTCTTTCCCCCAAGCGAAGTCCGAACGTGATCGAGAAATGGAGCTCGGCTTCAAACGCCGCAAGATTGATCATGGCGGTGCTGGTTTGCGACACAAAAATCTCATCGATTTCGAGTCTCGTAGCACCGCCCAGGTCTCGACGGCCAGCACTTTTGTTCTCCAAACTGACGAGCTGCTCAAGCAGGCGAGGATTGACTGCACCGCAACACTGAAAGATGTTGATGCCCAATTGCTTCGTCTGAAGACGGTCGTGGATTCGATTGAGCCACATGAGCCGCTTCCGGTGCGTCCCAAACACATGCTGCACCAGCGCTTGAGAGTATTGCTGCGAACTGACGGCCAGATCAGATTGCCCAGGCGACGACCAAGTTTGAGAAAGAGCACCGTATCATCGTTCCATATCCAGATCCAAAACCCACCAGAGAATCGCCATACAAGATCGCCTACTCCAAGCCGTCGCAATGCAACGTTGTCGGAAGTTACGTTCTTGGAACCATGGCCAAGTCTCCGTCAGGCGTGGGCATTGATATGGTGGTGCAAATGCCAGCTTCTTTATTCCAAGACAAGGATTACCTGGATATGCGCTATTTCTACAGAAGAGCATACTTCATTGCGTATATCGCTGCTCGTGTCCGCAAGGCGATGGGCGACACCGTCGAATCCGGCTTCGAATTTCTCAACGAAAACCCTCTTCTGCCCGTTTTGGTGCTCCGACCCTTGACAGATGTAGACAAAAACATGGAGAGCACTGAAGATGCAAGCAAGTCGAGGCCTTCGAAGGTGACCACAAAGAAGCAAAGTTATTGCATTCGTCTGATTCCCTGTGCTCCCGACAATCTGTTTCCGTGGTCGAAACTCATGCCATCCGCAAACTGTACGCGACTGGGCAGCTCTGATGAAAAGAAGGGCAGTCCACCGGCCTCGCCATTCTACAATTCCACTATCAATGCAGAAATGACATTTATCCAATACTTGAGAGTTCTCACGCGCGCCAGAAACGAATGTTCGGCCTTTTCAGACGCCTGCATTTTGGGGAGAATATGGCTGCAGCAACGTGGATTTGGCGGCCACATCTCCCATGGCGGTTTTGGCCACTTCGAATGGTCGACGATGCTTGCTCTGCTTCTGCAGATGGGCGGCAGAAATGGCCAAGCTGCGCTGTCCAACTCCTTGAGTAGCACAGAGTTGTTCAAGGCCGGAATACAATTTCTCGCATCCACAGACTTCGTTCAGAGACCGTTTGCATTCGGCGCACCCGACATCGATCTCAAAACGGTCCGGGAATCGAACCCTGTCATGTTTGATCCTGTCCGACAGCTTAATATCCTGTACAAGATGAGCTCATCGTCGGCCAATCTCCTACAGATCTACGCGAAATCGACTTCCGACTTGCTCGCCGATGAAAACGCAGACAAGTTCCAGCCGACCTTCATTATGAAATCAGATGTCGCCTTCCAGGTTTTCGACGCTGTCATGAGCATTGAAAAGAACGACCTATCCAAGTATGAGCAATCTGCAGATCGAAGCGGCGCTGTTTGGAAATTCGGTCTCGAAGCCCACAAGGTTTTGAAAAAGGCATTTGGCAATCGCGCGCAGCTGGTACACGTGCAACAGCAGCCGAGAAAACCCTGGGCGCTGTCAACATCTAGCTCGACTCCTCCGGCAAGACTCACGGTGGCCGTCATTTTCGACCCGGCGCACATGTCGCGACAAATGGAGTACGGACCCCCTGCCGAGGAGGAGAAGGAAGCCGCGGCGTTCAGACAGTTCTGGGGTGACAAGGCTGAGCTTCGCCGATTCAAGGATGGAAGCATCCTGGAGTGTGTTGAGTGGAGCGCCAAGATGCCGTTCCAGCTCTGCCACGAAATAGCCTCATATTCTCTGAAGAGGCACCTGGGCGTCGCGAAAGAGGAGGTCACGACACACGGAGGTGGTTTCTCGTCCATATTGGGTCTCTCTCATCTTGACAAGGAGGCTTTCGACGCCGCTCGGCGTGCATTCACCACCTTTGAGAACGACATCCGCGGCCTGGAGGAACTGCCACTCCAAATCCGCCAACTGTCACCGGTCTCACCCTTGGCACGCTACGCATCCGTAGAACCACCCCTGCTCGGATATCACAAAGATGTCATTGAACCGATGGACGTCAACCTGTACTTCGAGGCTTCGAGCAAGTGGCCTGAAAACCTGACGGCCATCCAAGAGGCCAAAGTCGAATTTCTTCTCGACTTCGATAGGCGACTGACAAGTGCGAATGAGACGTTGACGACGCAGTTGGGCCGTGAAAATAGAGAAATTGGCACGGAGAACCTGGCCTACCTGGACATCATCTACGAAAGCGGCGCAGCTTTCCGGTTGAGAATCTTCTGCGATCTCGAGGAGACGCTTCTTCAGCGTCAGCTACTCAACAAGACGATCGAGGCTCGCGTCCGGGAAGAGGCGGCCGAGGCCCTGGCTGCCTTCGAGTGGCAGTACACCACACTCCCCCTGCACACGCAGACCATTGCTACGTTTTGCACACGCCTGCAGCCCTTGTCGCACACCATCCGTCTGGTCAAGCAGTGGTTCTACAGCCACAAGCTCTGCGGACACATCGGCGACGAGCTGATTGAGCTCTTCGTGCTCCACGTCTTTTTGCAGCCCTATCCGTGGAAGATGCCGTCGTCGCCGTCAGCGGGCTTCCTGCGCACCCTCCTGTTTCTGTCCAGATGGGACTGGCGCGAGGAGCCCCTGGTGGTGGACTCTGCAGAAACCATCACCAGCGACCAGCGAACAGCGATGCGCCAGGAGCTCGAGTCCTGGCGCAGGCGAGACCCTCACATGAACAGCCTGGTCATGTTTGTCGCCACGTCCAGCCATCTGTCCGGACGGGCATACACACGAGACGGCCCCTCGAAGCTCATCGCCTCGCGCCTGACGCGCCTGGCCAAGGCGGCCTGCAGAGTAGTGCGAGACGAGGCCCTGCGCCTGGACCCGACCGTCCTCTTCGAGACCTCGCTCCAGGACTACGACGTCCTGATCCACCTGTCACCAAAGTGCGTCAAGACCATCCAGCGCGAAGCGGCAACGGGATCCGCATCCGCAACCCCCGCCCGAAAGCCCTCCCAGTACAAGAACCTCGACGCCCTCACGGGAAAAATCCCCCTGCCCGCCAGGACGCACCCGACGAGGGTGCTCCTCCAGGAACTACAGCGCGTCTACCACGACTCCCTCGTCTTCTTCTCCGGCGCCTCCAACGACCCCGTCATAGCAGCCATCTGGGACCCGAAGCTGCAGCCCAGGCAAAAGTTCCGCGCGGGCCTGCCTTACAACTTCTGCGGAGTCGCACCTGAGACCTCCGCCACGGACGAGGATGTCGACTCGCCCTCGGACCTGGTCGAGGTCAACCGGAGGGCCATCTTGCTGGAAATCGCAAGAGCAGGCGGTGACTTGATCAAGAGGATCCACACCAACGACGATTGATCCGTTGTCAAAAAAACCATTGGTCGTTCGTCGTATACCTAGTAGTAATAGTCGTACTGTTACCATTTCCAAGCCAGATGTAACACCTCCTTAATTTATTTTTCCTCGGAAAGAAAAAACCAAAAGTATAAAACAATTGAAAATGAAAAAAAAAAATGTATCTTCTTTACCGCATCATGTGCGATTAAGTCATCTACGTGCTTGTTCCCTGTAATGCCGTCGTTCGTGGACTGGCCATTCGGATTGGCTTCCTTGTATTGGAGTTTGTAGACAAAAAAAAAAAAAAAAAAAAAAAAACCAAAGACGTTCCACTCTGCTGTTGAAATGATACAAACGCCGGTTCCATGGTATATGCCTTATGTACGAGGGAAGGAGAAAAACAAAACTAAAAAAAAAAACCGACGAAACTTCTACACTGCCCCCCTGACTGGTCTTTTGAACTTGACCCCATCTCTAGTTTTACCCCCCCCCCCCCCCCCTCTCCCTTCCTCCTCCTTCCTCCCTTTTCTCTTGTAGTGTAAATGTAAAAGGGCGCGCTAAGCACTCCTGCTCCGAGACTCGCTGCCCCCCCCCCCCCCCCTCTCAAAAAAAAGAGGGGGAAAAGAAAATCCTCTCTCCCTTTTATGACTGTAATATACGCAAACATGTTTGCAGACATCCAACCCGGCAATCATCTCTCCTTCTTTTCAGCGACCTGTTGGGTCGAGAAGGAGCAAAACTTGTCCTTGATCGCCACAACCTCGTAGGTACCTTCCTGGCTGGCTTTGACGACCTTGGTGTGCTCATACGATGTGTCATGTCTGGTTTCAAGGACGACACTCCGGTGGCCCTTCTTGGCATTGGTGCTCCTGGTATAGGTGAACTCGAAGGGAGGTGTGCCCCAGAACTCGAAAAGGATGTCGACCTCGTTGCCCTCGTGGATGTCCACGCGCGACTGCTTTCCACGACTGATCTGAACGCTCGGGAGCGGGTGGATCTTCTTGTGCAGGTTGACGGCGGCTCGGCATTCGCTGGCTTTGTCGGATATGCTCACGATGGTGAAGTCGCCCGGTTTCTCGGCCACGCGGCGAAAGCTTGTGGTTTGTGACTTGGCGTTCCAGCGACCGTTGAAGTCATATGTGATGTCGAATGGTGGCGTTCCCGAAAGCGTGTAGGCAACTCGTTCACCCACGCAAAAGTCCTCCCGAGACTCAAGGGGATAGATGGAGGGGGCGTCGAAAAGCTGGATCTGGACAGAAGGGGCACCGACTTCGTACTTCTGCTGGCAACCCTTGGCATCGCGGACGCGTCTGATGCGGAGCTGTTGGGCGCCGAGGCGGAGATGCTCTCTCGGCACTGGCATCGAGTACGAGTTGGAATTGATGGAAGGAATTCGATAGGTTTCAGGTGCCGTCCCAGACTGGTGCTTGATTTCGACCTCGAGGTAGAAGGGCGGGACTCCGGTCAGGGTGACGGGGATGTTCTCCTCGTGATCTTGCTGTTCCACGCAATACTTGAACGACTGGCCGGGCTTCGAGAAGCTCGCCGAAGGCTTGGCATGAACACGCTGCTGCACCACCAGCGGCTCGAAATTCTTGTCACTGGTGTAGAGACTATCCTCTAGCTCGACGAATCTGTAGGTGTAGTCACCGGCCTTGGCAGTATCCATGGATATGGATGCCTTGGACAATGCGGCGTCAAACTCTTTGAGCGGAGATTTGGCGTTTGAGCCCTGGATAGACTTATGTCGTATTTCATACGACACATGAAACGGCGGAGATCCTGTATTGTTGCGTTTAGCAGTCGAATCAAACGGCTTTGTGTAAGCCAGCCATGAGCGGGGAGGGGGTGATTAAGAAGAAGAAAAAAAAAAAAAAGAAAAAAGCACTCACCCTGCATGCTGACTTCAAACCCGTCTATATCGCCCTCGCATACATCCTTCTTGATGAAACCGTCTTTGTCCTTGGCTGTGCTTTCCGTCTCGACAAGAGAGATTTCAGGTCGAGGAAACCAGTCCACGCGGAATTTGGAAGCCGGCACATCCACGGTGCCCTGGCACTGGTTGTCCCTCACATCAGTGATTTCGTATACGCCTCGAGACTTGACGAGGACGTGGTCGTTTGCGGCGGTTGCAGTCTTGACGAAAATACTTCCAGTCTCATTCAAGTTCCGATAACGTATGGTCCAGGGCGCCTCGCCTTGAAGACGGAAAGGCAGTCGTACCGAGGCGCCTTCAACAGCCGAGATGTAGTTCTTCTGCTCCACCAGGCCAAAACCACCTCGAGGGTGTTGGCGACGAACGGCGATCTTGATCTGGTCTTGCAAAAAGCTGCGACACCCGCGCTTGTCTTGGATGCTGCTCAAAGCAACGATATACTCCCCGCCCTTGCTCAGAGGCGGAGTTTGGATTTTGAACATGTTCTCGTCCAAATTGCTTGCACGCTCCGTCTTTCGTTTTCCATCGTATATCGTCTCCCACTCCAAGCTGAAAGGAGGGTCGCCATTCAGCGCGACATGGATTTCCACCGTGGAGTCGAGACACGCGTTGATCACATCTCTGGCCTGGATGAACCTGGCCGACGCCGCAGGCTTCACCTCTTGTTCGAGCACCATGCCCTCTCCCGACAAAGGGAGGCCTTGGTAGACAGCGTCGCTGATGGTCTTGAACACATACTTGTGGTGACCTGCGTTCTTAGGGATGAGTTCAAGTTGTGATCGCAAGCCCTTGGCGTTCAAGGTTTTGTGTTCAACGTGGCCGTCTGAGATGATGTCGTAATTCACAACAAAAGGTTGAGTTCCCACCAGGTCCAAATCCACGCGAAGACCGATGGAGTTGCCGGCGCATTTATCAGGAATATCTTCCGATCGTATGGAAAGGTGTGGCTCCAGTGGGTTCAACAAAAGGCACGATGATGGCTCATCAACCTCACCTTCGCATGATCCGCTCGACACGGACCTGAGCGTGTAAAGCCCGGGCTGGGAGATCAAAGCCCTGTCTCTCGAATTCTTGGCCGAATGGCTTTGCAGCGAGGATCGATCACCATGATCACCACTCTTGGTGAGGGTATCGATGGGTGAGAATTCAAAGGTGATGTCGTGTGATGTCTGGTCGACGGGCCCCGACAGACCAAATCTGACGGGCAGTTCTTTCGCTTGACCCTTTGCCACCTTTAAGGGATTTCTGAGATCACAGCCGTCCATGCGAATCTTTGGCCGTTGCCTGACGAACAAGCTCTGCGTCAAGCCTTTTGCATGGGCAGCATCTGCGTCTTCCCTACGCTTCGAGTAGCTGACAACATTATCAAAGGCATCGTGTACCTCGTCGATGGAATATTCCCACTCCCCCCAGGAGGTGAGAGACTCGTTGAGGCCAACCGTGACCTTTGCCGGTCGGACCCAAGAAAAGTCCTCCACGTCACCCGTTGCGGCAGGGTTGGTTCCAGCAATAAGAGGCGAGACAAAACCCTCGGGTTGCAAGCTCTGAAATCGAAAGTCGTGGTTTTTGCCATTGACCGCCCGGCTGTACACAATCTTCAAGGGCGGTGTGCCGACCACCTCGAGGGACAAGTCTGACAGATCTCGGATACATCGTTGCGAGGATTCGGTGGCTCGGATTCTCGCCTCAGGGCACGGGACCACGAACGTCTCCTTGGTAGCACGCTGAACCTCGAGCTTGTATTCGTCCAAAACTTTGCCGAGGCGGTAAATCCCAGGCTTCTTGACAACATATTGCCAATCAAACCCATCAGCATCTGGACCGGAGCCCTGTTCGCGGATGGCCCTGGCCAGTTTATTGACTTCTCGACTCGGTATTTTAATAATCTCCTGCTTGTTGGTGTCCAGATCGATCCGGATAATCTCCATCTCAGCGGGAACGGTGGAATTGAAGTAGATGGGGACTGAGACGCCCGTCTTGTCGTCACGGCTAAGGCAGTAGGGGGTCGCGCTTGGGTTGAGGATGGCCGAGCCCTCTGGAAGGATATTAATGATTTGTTTGCCCATGATCAGGGAATGATTGTTCAGGATGTTGGAAAGCTTGACATTGTGCTCCGAGAGGGAGATTTCGCGATCGTAGAGAACCTTGACAAATCCGAGGAGCCACGTCTGCCAAGGCAACTGTTTTTTTTTTCAGGACAACTCTCTGGTCAGTCTCTCATCTCAAGTCGAATGTTCCCCCCCCCCCCTGCTGACGTATAGCGTGTATATTGACAAAAGGCTCGTTGCAGCATGACTTACGGGAATATTGAACATCAGCATGTAATTGAGGAAGACGTGCCCGGCAAAGAGGGTCGTCACCATGAATTGGGAAAGCTCCAACCATGGTATCCTAAGCTCGGGCAAGCCAAACAGGAAGGCAAAATCGATGAAGATCCATTTCAAAAACAGCCACCAAGACGAGTCTCCGTCTTCAATGACTTGGAGCCAGTCGTAGAGTTTCCATGCCCATAACAGCACGTAAACACCAAAGGCATATAATCGCTGTTGCGGAGCATCGAGAAAGGTCAGGGGAATGATGGGCTCGTTGGCGGCCCGACGGGCGTCGGGGTTTTCCGGAGCAAGAGGAAGGCTGGGTGATTTGGCCACGGGGGCATCTGATGGGATGGTGCCGACCGTAGACGGTGTCTCGTAATGCCTTTGTCGTCGTGCAGCGGCAACTGGAGTTTCCGGGAACCCAGACCGCAGGCGGGGAGTTGCGCTCATCGCATTCCGTGTTGACAGCTTCGAGGGCGAGAGAGCATTGAAGGCGGGAGTGTATGCCAGTGGGATATGGTGAAGCAAGCAAAGTCTCGGAAGTCGACGTGTTGCAGTCGCGGGTAGTGAGTAGTGGGCAGTGCAGTTCACGACGATGGACCCTGTTGCTTGTTTCGACCAACTTTTTGCAGCGTCGGACGCGCGCTGATGTGGATCACGAAGACGAAGACGAAGACGAAGGACGAAAACGTTGATGGCTGGTCATCGATAACGATAACCGATAAGAGCGTGTTGTACGTGATGACTGACTCCCGGGAGACAGCGCGTTTGTAACGGTACAGTGGGCGCGCACTCGCACATCAGGCAGGTTTTGCTTCCGAGACGCAACTGCTCGGGGAACTAAAAAAGAGAGCGAAAAAAAAAAGCTGCCAACTTCCAACCAACATCTCACGCCGACAATCTCCGGAGCAGAAACGACGGACGTGGACAATGTCCTCCGGGTTTACGTAACTCGGATTCATGTTCATGCCAGTAATGGTTGATGGTTGAACGCTTGAGCCGCCTTTCTGGGCCACCCAAGTCGGTCTGTTTGGTTTGAGCAAAAACAAAACAAACATTCCTGGCTGAATCCACGGATCGAGCAACGGCAACCGTACAAAGCAAAGAGGCTGTCGAACCAAAGCAACCTCACCGCAAGTCTTGTCCTGCCTGTGCGAATTATTCGTCTCCCCTCCCCTGCTTCTCTCCTTCAGCGAAACGTCTTTTCGTCTTTACGTCTTTTCGTTTCCGCCAAAAATCCCTCGGTGTGTCCGTCTGCGACTGTGGCGGATTTTGCCATCACGAGCTTCACACGTGTTCGTGTGTACATTATAAATAAATCACGCAAGGCCGCTTCATCTGCCCAATTCTTCAACCGCTCCCCCCCCCCCCCCCTGACGCGTCCCCAAAGGCCACTCGCTGATGGGTAGGAAATGGAGAGGTCGAGAAGGAATCCCAAACGCAAGGCTTCTGAAGCTGCAAGGGATGGTCCCGAGCATGAGCTTGAGGCAGACCATCTTCTCCGGAAGGCCTGCAGCTCGCTCACTGCCGAAGACATCGAGGACTGGCAGGGATGGGTTGAGCTAGAATCAGAGCCGGTACGGACACAATCCCCCCTAAATCTCAAGCGGCTCCATGCCAACCCATGGCAGATTTACGTCGACATGATCGATGGAATGGGGGCAGATCAATCAGCACATGTAGAACTTCTAAAACTTCTCCCTAGGCCTTCTTCAACGCCATACTCAAAGATCTGGGCGTGAGGCATGTCAACGTAAAGGAACTGTTCACAATGGACCAAGACGCTTTAGATGCAGTGCCGTGAGTGACCTAAGCAGGCCGTCTCGATGCATTCCACGTTCCCTGCACTCCCAAACCCCGTTACTGAGAAAACGCACAGGAAGCCAGTCTTTGGGCTGGTGTTTCTCTTCCAGTACGACCCTTCGCAAGAAGAGGAAGAACAGGGTCATGATTCCGAGGCCCAGATATGGTTCGCCAACCAGGCACGTCTCCCGCAGCACGAAGCGTCTCGGCTCGAAACACGGCCCCATTGGCTCCTCTCTGGCTGACTCTCGTGAGACCTTCAGACGACAAACAACGCCTGCGCCACGATAGCGCTGTTGAACATCATCATGAACGCTCCGGACATTGAGCTGGGCGAGCAGTTGGCCCATTTCAAAGACGCCACGAAGGATCTCGACACGGCGCTCCGCGGCCATAGAATCAGCTCCAACAAGTTCATCCGCAGCATACACAACTCCTTCACGCGCCGCATGGATCACCTCAACGCGGACTTGTGTCTTGAGAATGACTACGACGACGCCATGTCGGAGGCAAAGAGGAGAAATACGGCAAAGAAGGCCCGACAAGGACGCCGGAAGAAGAACAGAGCTCCCCTGGAGTATGGCTATCATTTCGTGGCCTACGTGCCCGGCGACGGGATCGTTTGGGAGTTGGACGGTCTGCGTAACAAGGCCCGCGAGATAGGTAATACGTTTTTCTTTCCTTCCTCTCCTTCTCCCCTCCCCCTTCCCCTTTTTGCTTTTCGTTTTCCTACAAGGACACCGGCCGAAACGGCCATTCACCCCCTCTGACACATGCGCATGCAGGCCCCACAGACGGTAACGACTGGACGGCCGTCGCCAAGCCGCAGATCGAAGCAAGAATGCTACGACATGAAGGAAGTCAACTGTCATTCAATCTGCTCGCCGTATGCCGCAGCTCATCCGGCCGTCTCAGCAAAGACATAGCCACCACGGCGGCGGCCTTGAACGTCATTGCGTCACGCATGAAGAATAACACAACGTTCGCCGACATGACATCAGCAGACCAGCCGCTTCTGGACGTGGAAAACGACGCGCGGCTCGCCGAGTTCCACCTCTGCAAAGACGATATTAGCAATGCCGGACTCCCGACCCGGATGGAACCCGTCCTGTCCAGTCCCGAATGGCGGGCTGACGAGGCCTACGAAATGTACCAGAGCTTTCGCGCCCAACTCAAGTCGGCCATGGACGAGTTCCGTGCCGAGCTGTTTTCCGCAGAGGAGGAAGATCGCCGGGTGAAGAATCGGAAAAGAGACTATGGCGAAGCGTTGCATTGCTGGGCCAAGAAGTTGGCAGAAAAGGGAGTGCTGGAAGACGTTATTCGAATGTCGTCGTGAAGTTTCGAGGTTTTCCCTCTTCTTTTCTTTTTGTTGAAACGCCGTGTTCAGTTTAGGATAACATCACTCCCTGATGTTAGGCTCTGAGGGAGAAAACGCAAAGGTCCAAGGACGGAAGGCTGCTTGCGAGGGCCAACAAACAAGCACCAAAGAAAAAGCCGAGAGCATGCACGGTCAACGAACCAAGGCGACAAAGTACCAGTCGCCCCCCCGACTTCACATTCAGCAGAATAAGCTTTTTGCATAAACTTCGTCAAATTTCCCCACGCCCACGGCTGCCTATAAAAACCATGCCCGTCAAGATCCAGCCTTAACATGACCCCCCCAATAAATATTGGACCGAATACTGCCTGTCGATGGAACCTGCCAGCTTGCAATGCCGGGCTCAATGCGGACATGTTGCATGCTTTCGATGCAGATAACCTGCCGGTTAGAAAAAAAAAAGTAGGATTGTCCGTTGCCTTGTGAAATCATAAAAAGGGGAGGGAAGGGGGGATTCCGTTAATCATAGGGATATATCTCCCTGATGTTGGATACAAAGGTACAAGTGTCGGGATCGAAGCGCTTGAAATACTTCCCAGCCGTGGGAAACATGTCGAGGGAAACACATGTGGAATCGTGAATGATCTCCATGCTATTAATGTCGATGAGGGCCTCCTCCGTTGGGGTGCCGGCACGCAAAGATTTTCTACGCGGGTCAGATTCAAAATGGTCAATATATATGCTTGTGTGTTCTGAAGCACAGACGAACAGATCGTATTCGAGGGATCCGTGAAAAAAACAATAAGATGAAAACACACACACACACACACACACACAGAGAGAGAGAGAGAGAGAGAGATGTGTGTGTGTGTGAATAAAAAAAAAAAAGGGGGGGGGGGAGAAGGGCTTACAAGCAACGATAAAATTCCTTTGGCCAACCGGGGTCCGGCCTCTGACGCGCACATTCCAAAGCCTCAGCCTTCTTGTCGGGGCCGCCTTTGTATTGGACGACGTATTTCTGCCCAAAACTCAAGTCGTGCCAGGATACAATGACACCTATCCATCCATATCTGTGGTGCCGAAAGACCTGTCCAACTTTTAACGGAAAGGGTTGGTTCGGTCCAGACGTTTCAACACGGATGGACATCAGCGGCTCCGTGTCATTTTGATCCAGGATCAATTGCCATCCCTCAAACGGATTATGGCGTATAGAGTTGTCTCCAGGCGTCGCAGAAATCATGCGCATGGGCCAAATATATTCGTCAATCAGCCAAGCGTCCTCTGGCCACTTCTGTACAACGATGGATACGAGATCCCTCAACCTGCTGGTCCATTCGACAGTGTTGGAAGGCGTCATCATCATAGACGACCAAGCAACAGAATGGGAAGCCCTCTCGAAATTCATGATACAGTTCCCTCGCAGAAGCTGACTTGCTTCTGGACGTGTATTTAATGCGTCAATTCTACTTAATGACGCGCTGATGTTTTTAGCATTTCTCAGTACCATAGATATGGGAGGAACGGGGGCCAGGAACGAGTGCGCACTCGTGTACATTCCTACATGGGCCAGCAGATCTCGTAGACTAGAGGCTGGTACTTCGGTATCGGCTCCATAAGGGTCGAGATACATGGGCTCCGGCTCGCCTGAGTCTTTGAAGGGGACGTTGTCGAGTGTGTGACCGGTTTGAGGCAAGACAATGACATAGACGTGGCTTGGAAAGGTACAGCAGTGTGCATTGACGCCTAATCTGGACGCAAGACAACAGAATATGGCGCTGGATACGAGAGGCGTTGAGTCATGATCCTCATGTAGTAGTGCCTGACCGATAAAACAGTTTCTCAGATTCCGGAAGTTACGTTCAGGATCGTGCATGCCAGTGAGACCATTGTCTCGAAGCCACCGATTCAACGCCAGAGCCTTCCTTCGGGTCGTATACTCTGGAAACCCTTGACAGTTGGCTCGAAATTCAGCAGCCGTCTCGTCAAGGATTTGTGATATCTAAGCACAACCAGTCAGCATCGAAGGGAAAGGAACACCTCGCAATGTATTTTCTTTTTCTTTTTTCCAGATCAAGATGAACAAAAAAAAAAAACATACGTCATCCATGTCACCTGGCTGATCGTATAGCACAAACATGTCAAAGGCGCTAAGCGCCCTCTCGAGGCGCCGGTTAGCAACCTGCGCGTCAAGCGAGTCGCGATCAAGACCAAGGTTATACCACTCCTTGACGGCAATGCTTCGATGTATGCCGCCGAGTATGGTATGGCTGAAGTACCTGGGAGGAGAGAGAGGTGTTAACTACTATTTTCATCTGAAGTGAAGATAAGAACCCCCGGGGGGGGGGGGGGGGTCGACTGGCTGATTTACCTCCTCACGAGAACGTCTGGAGCTGAGTCGTGTGTCTGTAACTGGGCTAGTAGAAAGTCCTTGGCGTCATATCCCAGACGGCATATGTGCTGCATCCTCTTCCAGCGACAAACACTGGAGGCCAAGATGGCCTCGAAGAGCTCGGATATCCAGCGATTTCTCTGCTCTCGCACCAGGAACAAGTCCTTCCATTCGACTTGGGGCGCGGCCAGACGCAGCTTTTCGCGAAATCCATGGTGAGGACTCCAGTACTTGAATCTGTTGCAGCAGTGGTGCCGCCAGAGAAGGCTCTGGCTTGCCAGCCCATGGAAACGACGGGACAGCAGCTGGAAGCACCGCAAGTTGTCCTCGGGAGAGACATGGTAGAGAATCTCTTGAAGGATGTCGTCTGGCATCTGGTCCAACGACATGGCGGCCAGCCCGTGTGATGACGTAGCTTTCGAGAGGGGCAAGCAGCGGCAAGCACACTCGGAGAGGGAAGCGGCAAGATCCTGCCTCAGATGCTCGTGAATCATGGAAAGAATGAAAAGGATTTTCTCATGGAGGCTGGCGGGGTCTGGCGCTCGCTATGTGTTCCGTGCCTCGAGAAGTGGTGGTCTGTTCATCCGCTTTCCACGGCCTGCAGTCCGTGAGAAACAACAACGGCCCTTGCGCAGAGTGAGGTAGTCGGTCGAGGAGCTCGGGAGAGAGACTGTGCGGTGCACGATAAGCGGCAGCGTCGACGGAAAAGCATCCGCCTCGAAGGAACAATGGGTCAGCGCACAAAGTCGACGAGATGAAGCCATGATAGCTGCGCTCGCCGGCGATTCATCATTGAGCGGCGTGTTGAGACAAACCGGCTTCATGCATCTATCCGTGCATGACACTATATCAGTGATGGCTCACTGCGGCCCCTGTCATTGGCTCGGCCAACGCCCCGGCAGCCTGGAAACTGCGCTAGGCCCGAACAGTATAGAGAGTAAACAAGGACGAACGCGCCTGCCAATAATATAATTTATGCGGTGACGTGACGACGATGGAAACGCAAGTTGCGCAGCTTCATGTCCGTGTCGCCAGACGACGAGAGTTGCTAGCGTCTTTGCTCATCACAGTTCACGCCTGCCGAAAATCGATACCGTGGAACATTTTCTATTTTCCAGTTGCCTCTGTTATCGCGCGTCTGGTCAGATGCCGTGCATCGCGAGCGGTTTTCCGACAGTCCACGTCGCCGGATAACAACATCCACGAAAACGAAACGACAAGGGGGAAAAATAAAAATAAAATAAAAAAGGGGGAGGGGGGAATCGACTGTGAAACGCTGAAACTTTTGCGACCTCTGCGCTCGCAGCCATGGTCCAGCCAGGACTCGGCAGCGCGCTTGACACGCCTCGAACCAACGTTGGTGACGCCACGTACCTCAACGGACAACCTGACTTCGCCGACATATCGCAGGAAGCCTCGTTTCAGTCACCTGGGAAAGACGGCGACCTCTTGCAGCAGCTCCGGAACGGCCGTTCAAATGGCATAAGTTTAAGAACGCCCCGGCAGCGAGGGCCGCTGGCTGATCGCAGAAATCTACCGCCTAGCATCGGTGGTGCCGAGTTCACTCCTTTGCTAAAATCCATGACGAGAAGTAGTGCCCGGAAACAGGGCAAAGAGAATGGCGCCGCCACCATGAACACGCCGGGCCTGGATAAAATCGACGAGGGCGACGTGACCGCGTTGCCCAGGATGGACGAATCGATATACCTTGGTTCTCGAAACCAGTCGTACCTCGAAAATACCCTGCCACAAGTCGACAGCAGCAGTGTCGCGTCAACTCCACTGGCCATGCAGCCGCGAAGGGGCGGCAACAAGGGTCCTTTGCACGACGGAAACCAACTATCTCTTCGAGAGCAAGAGAATGTGGTCAATCGCATCGAGAAGGAGAATTTTGGTCTCAAACTCAAGATACATTTTCTCGAAGAAGCGCTCCGGAAGGCTGGTCCTGGTTTTAGCGAAGCCGCCCTGAAGGAGAACACGGAGCTAAAAGTGGACAAGGTGACCATGCAACGCGAACTGCAGCGGTACAAGAAACATGTCTCCTCTGCAGAACGGGACCTCGAGACGTACCGACAGCAAATGCAGGAGCTAGAGGAGAAGGCCAGGAGAAGGCAGAACGACGAGGGCCAGCGCGCAAAGCTGGAACACCTGCAGAATGAGCTCAACGAAAAGGAGGCAGCCGTGGATAACCTGCAGCGCCAGCTGGACAGAAGCCGGGCCGAAGAAGACCAGCTCGAGAAGCTTCGTGATAACATAGAGGATCTGGAGGCAGATCTGCGTGAGAAGGACAGACTGATCACCGAGCGAGACGACGAACTAGAGCACCTGAAGGACGAGGTGGCTGCTGCCGAAGACCGGGCGAGAGAGTGCCGGAAAAGAATTGCCGAACTGGAGGAAACGGGAAACCAGAGTGAGGAATTGGAGGAAGCCAAAGAAACCATACAGGACCTTGAGTCTACCATAGGTCGTCTCGAGGAACAGATGGATGAACTGAAGAAGACGGCGCACGAGGCAGTCTCGCAAAAAGACCGCGCCGAGCAGGATCTGGAGGAACTCCAGGAGGAAATGGCCAACAAGTCTGTGGTGACAAAGGGCCTGTCTCGTCAAATAGAAGAGAAGCTGGCCCGCCTTCAAGAGGAACTGGACAGATCGAGTCAAGAGTATGCGGATCTGGAAAAGGAACTGGCCAAGGCGAACGAAGAAAATGAGCAGCTCAGATCCGACATGGAGGAAATGCGAATCGATGCCGAAGAAATGCAACAGGAACGACAATCGTACTCGGCCAAGGTTCACGAGTTGGAAAGCGAGCTTCTCGCCGTGGCAGACGGGAGAGATGTTCTGCAAGAGGGCTACGAGTCTCTGGCGGCCGAGTCAACGGCCCATCAAGAAACTGTCCAAGACCTGAAGACGCAAATCGAGCAACTCCGGCAAAACGTGCAGGACGAGAAAGACTACGCTCTCGAGCTGGAGAAGGACCTACGGCAGCAGTATCAGGACGAGATAGACCGGCTAAACGATCAAATATCCAACCTGCAGGCTGAGGTCCGGGAACGCGACAACCTGTACGACAACGACAGCGAAAAATGGGAGAACGAAAAACAAGCACTGGTGTCGGAGCGTGGCAGGGCGGAGGAGAGGGCGGCGAGCCTGCAGCGCACCATCGACCGGCTACGCGAGAGCCAAGGCAACCTGTCCAACAGGGAAACGGAGTTGCAAAATGCCGTGGAAAGCGAGGTGGAGCGCCACAAGAACGAGGAGGCCATCATGGGTCGCCAGATAGACTCTCTGCAGGACGCCCTCGAGGCCCGACAGGCACTCCTGACCAACTTGCGCAACGAGCTCTCCGCGGTCCGGGACGAGCTTCGCCAGACCCAGATCGAGTACCAAGCCAACATGAACAAGGTCGTCATGCTGCAAGACGAGGTCGAGACGCTGCGGGCAAAGTCTGTCGCGCTCGGGACGCCCGGTCGCGCCAGCACCGCGGGCAAGGACACACAAGTGCTCCGCGACCAGGTTGCCAGACTGAAGTCGGACCTCTCCGCGACGCAGAGCGCCCTCGCCGAGGCTCAAGCAAAACGCGACGAGCTCCAGGAACAGCAGAAGCGGCAGGCGGCCCAGGACAACGACGAGGCCCTCGGAGTCGACCAGGAGCGTCTCGACCTGAGGACGGCCAAGCTGAAGCTGGAGAACGAGGTCCGCCGGCTCAAAGACGAATGCAGATCCCTGAGCGAACAACAGCTGGCGGCCGAAAAAGCACTCGACGACGAAGCCGAAAAGGCCGCCGCCCAGGAAGCCAAGCTGAGACACGAGATCGCCCAGCTGCGGGCCAAGGTGCGGTCCTCCTCGATGGCAGCCGCGCCGATGCAGCAGGACGTGGAGGCCGCCCAGCGCCAGATAGAAGAGCTCGAGCGGCAGGTCGACTTCTACCAAAACAAGGCGGCGGCGGCGGCGGCGGCGAAGTCCCAGTCCCCAGACGGCGACGGCGACTCGGACGCCGACATGCTCGCCCAGCTGCGACGGGACCTGTCCAGCTACCGGCAAAAGGAGCTCGACTACCTCCAGCGAGAGGCCGCGCAGCGAACCCTCGTCAAAGAGCTCAACATGCGCATCGCAGAACTAGAAGAGCAGCTGCACGAAGCCAAGGTCTCCCAGATGGGGGGATCAAGATCCCCATCACAACCATCACAACCATCCCCTTCCCGCAGCAGAGAGTCGGCCGAACAGACGAAAAGACTGGAGAAGGAGCTCTCCGAGACGCGCCACACCCTCCAAGACCTGCTCAGCCAGCTCAACGACGCGGAAGACCAGCGCCTCGTGCTAGAGGAGGTCCTCGACGAGGCCAGAGAGCAGGCGGACGAGGCGGCCGCCCAGCACGACAAGACGATCCGCCGCCTGACGCACAAGCTGAGCGAGACGGAGCGCGAGCGGGACGCCGCCCTCGCCTCGCGCACGGAGACCAGCAAGCACGGCAAGCACCTCCGCAGGAGCCGGGCCGAGATCGAGAACCTCGAGAGCGACGTGCGCCAGCAGCAAGAGCTCATCGACGGACTCGTTGCCGCCGAGGCCGCCCTGAGGCGGAAACTAGACCGCGCCCGCAGCGAGAGGGCCGCCTTCCGCCTCACCGCCGAGAAGCTGCAGCGCGATGTCCAATCCCTCCGGTCCTCCTCCCTCTCCAACGGGCGCGCTGCCTCGCCCATGCCCCCGGACAAGTCCCACGCGGCGTCGTCCAGCGACCAGGCCCTCGACACCATTGTCCGCGCCGCAGAGGGCGCAGAGGAACGTCACAGGAAGGAGGTCAAGGGCATGGTCACGCAGATGGAGTGGATGCAGGCTCGCTGGGAGAGGGAGTCGATGCTCAGATGCGATGTCGCCTTTGCCAAGAAGTTTGTCCAGTTGCAGCTCGATGTCGCAAATGCCTGGTTCGTACTACCCCCCCGCCATCCTTTCCCCAATACATACATACATACATACATACATATGTATGCATGTTGTATCAGGCCATCTCTCGGATCGCCCCGCCAAACTGACATGTTTTCTCTTCTGCTCAACAGCAACAAGGCCCAGCTACGAGAGCTTGAGCACATCCGCAAGCATCTTCTCCAGAGCAACAAGCCCCTGGCCCTTCACCTCGCGCGCAGCGTCCCCGCCGACGACGACAACAACACCAAGCCCAGCTCCATCCGGCCCTTCCTCACCATGGCCCGCTTCATCGCGCGGATGCGTCTTTCCTCGAGGACATGGTCCCGCCAGGAGCACGTCCGTCGGAAGCTGGTGGCCGTCATGGACGAGCAAAAGCGCGTCAAGAGAACGAAGCAGTTGCGAGTTGTCCGAGCCGAATCGTAGGCGTACATGTTTTTTTTTTTTTTAAAAGAAAAAACCCCCCTTTGTTCCTCTCGACTACGTTCACCCATGTCTTGCCACAGAACAATTCACGTTTCGTGTGTTTTTTGTTCTTTTTTTTTTTACATTTTCTTTTTAGCTAGATTGAGTAACAGACCTTTCTTACCATGGAATCGGCGTTGGTGGTCTTTGTTTTCTTTTATTTTCCCCTTGATGAAACGGCTACTGGTACTGGGGGTATACGAGGCGGACGATTTCTAGCTCTAGTCTATTTTCTCTTCTTAGCCATGCCCCTTTCCTGCGTTGCGGCGAAGCAGCTTTATGATGAATGGACGGGCGAGCTGCTTTTTTTTGGGGGGTTTTGGTTTTTTTTTTTTTTTTTTTTTCTGAAAAGCGAGAAGCAGGTGTGCAGTCAAAACATAGCTCCAAGAGGCCCGAGATAAAAAAAGAACGTAACACTTACAATTGGCACGTACAAGGTCATGAATAAGGTATATGGTAGTCGATAGCAGTGAGCGGGCGGCAATCGGAGACAACTTTTTCTTTTCCTCCAGCAGGTTATCCATGATGACAGGAGGAAATAAGAATAGGGAAAACAGACCGAAAGGGGGAAAACGCGAATTAGCCATTGGTGGAACCCCGCCTGTTTCATACAAACAATAACCAAAAAAAAAGGGGAAACGAAGAAAAAGAAAACATCCATGTAAGCCCAATCCAGGCAATGGGAACAGTCAGGGAAGAAGTGTTCCATCCATTTTCAGATCGTGACTTGCTCCCAAAAATGAAAATTTCCTTGCTTAATTTACATGACGAAAAGAAGATTCGTATCTAGGAAATCAACAGGTTAGGTCTGTCTTTCCCCCTTTACCAAAGTGGACATAAATTTGGTGATATGTACTCAACGGGTGACTGCACGACAGCTGCGGCTTTTGGGTGTATTTAGTGGCCAGTTCATCTCGGATACTGTTGAGAAGTTGCACATAGCTCTGCTGCGGGTTTTTCTTGAGGGCTGTCATGAACGCCCATGACATGGCGCCCGTTGCTTGGGATGCAATGGTAGCATCGGCTCTGTGGACCGTCATCAGTTTCTGGTTTTTTTTTTTTTTTTTCTTTTTTTTTTTTGTTCTTCTTCGCTGTCACGGTAGATTTTCCCAGACAAAACGAAGAAAATGCGGGGGGTACCTACGAAGTCTGGTCGTCTTTGCTGCCGGAAAGCATGATGACATCCGCCGGGGATGTTTTGGTGGCTAGTGTGCGAGCATATGCATCATCGCCACTTGTAGCCTTCTTGAAGAAACTCATGATGTTGTTGGCCACACCGCCTAGGTCACCCTGGCTGTACGAGGAGATGACACCAAGCAGACCCTGGCCGGCCTCTTTGGCCAAATTAGGCTCTTTTAGGATGCCTTGAGTCGAGTAGATGTATGGCAAGTCCAAGGCAGTTCCCGAATGGCATGAGTCGAATATTGCCGTCAATCTGACACCACCTTGCAAGGGCGTAACCATGATGCGATGCATCTCGTCATCGGTGATGTGGCCAGTTTGCCTAAAGTCCACAGGATAAATCACTTCGTCGTATCCGTCTGCTTCATCCCCATCCAAGTCTTTCGTCTGCCCGCCGTGTCCTTCGAAAGAGGTTAGCTCCTACCGCAAAAAAAGAAATTGACATGGAGGTTAAAGATGGAGAGGGCCAGTCAGGGAGGCAATTTCGAGAACAAAACCGGGCATACCGGAGTAGTGAAAGAAGAGAGAATCATTCGGTCGAGCATCCTTGACCAGCCAATGCATGGCTCGTAAGATGTTCTGTTTTGTCGGCTGGCTCATGGGATTTTGCTGGTCATCTGTCAAAATCACCATGTCTTCACGTCTGTATCCGAAATGCTCAGCCAGATATGCCGTCATGTTTCTGACATCGTTGATGCACCCTCGTAGTTGGCCACGTTGGCCAAAGTAGTTGATGCCGATGAGTAAAGCTTTCCTGCGGCCCGTGCAGTTTGAATATTGAAACGCGTAACCTTGGGGGGCTCCGGGGCCAAAATGCTGCAGACCAGATGGAGGGGGAGGTGGGTGGCTCTGCTGTGCGCTGTAAGTAGTGTGCTGCTGCTGCTGCGGCGGCGGCGGCGGCGGCTGCTGCTGCTGTAGTTGAGGCGGCATCCCTACTCTGCTTCTTAATCTTTGTCGTGGATGACGGTCCAGGGCGAAAAGGCTGAAATAATAGACGTACCAGGGCTTTGGCCGGATTGTGGTGCATAAACCGGTTGCTGTGGTGCTTGGTTATACTGGCCAACAACATATTGTTGTTGCGGGAGAGGACCATGATGCTGGGCCAAAAGCTGTAAGCACTTTGTTCCATTCCATCGCTCCAGGTCGTTCAATACCTGAGATGGATGCTTTCATACCTGATATGCGAACTGTTGGACAGGCGGTTGTTGGTAGGCGTAACTGGGCTGAGGGGAAGGCTGGCCTTGCGAGGGATATGCGTGATATCCTTGCTGCGGCGACGGTCTGTGAGCAATTGGGGTTGCGTCAGCAAGTCGGGACCGGAGACGGCAGTCAGTGGCATGGAACCGAATCCTCCAAGTCTGACAGCGTAGCGAGGGGGTGTGTGTAACCTGAAGTAGTTGCCCTGGAACTGAGGTTGCTGAGCACCATAGTTTCCTCGGCCGCCGCCGTCATAGCCCGTGTAGGCGGGCATTCTGAGCTGATGATGTTTTGCGTGATGTCGAAGCTGAGTTGGCGTTTCAGGTTTCAGGATGGGGGAAGGTTTGGAGGTTGGGGGTTAAGAGAGAGAACCGAGATGTCTCGGTGGTTTCCAGGGGAGCTGAAGGCCGGGGCCAATGACGATGTCAGTGTCGACTTCGAGATTGAAAAAAATATATATATATAAACCGGCAGAGCAAGTGAGTGACGAGCTTTTTTTTTTTTTTTTTTTTACCTTGATCCTGACGCGCCACGGAGCCAAGGCAGGTGGTAGCTCGTGATATGACAGATTTAGGCTAATCAAAGTCGACGTAAAAAAGCAAAAAAGGCAACAACTGATCAGTGATGGCACTGCCGCTGCGGAGAGAAGATGATGCAATGCAGAAGGACGATATCAGGGCAACGCGTCCATGTCGAGAGGCTTTATTATCGAAGATCCCGACTCTCTTGGGGCCATGGACAACTCCTACCTTGTGATGTACCTCTGTACCGTGTCTAGCGCCAAATAATGCTCTTACTATGCACGAGGAGGGAGAGGGTTGCTTGTTGCTTGCTTGTTGCACGAAAGAGGGGCGACACCGCCGCTGCAGCGAGCAGTTCGAGGACGGAAGCAAAGAGGTGTGCGAATAACAACAACGGTGCGCCGGCGCACGCCGGAGCGGGGTGTGAGGGTTAAGATTGGGCGTGAGCGTGCGTGGATAGAGAGCGTTGGGCGGCATGAAACCGTGAGGGTTGTGTGCGCTGATGGCCCGACATTAGGGGGCGCAAAACGACAATGACGGACGGCTGATGGATGGCGATGGATGGCGATGGATGGTGATGATGGGGTCGTGATGGGTCGTCAGCCAGGACAAATTTATTCCATCTGCACTGACCGCCGAGACGCAAAAACGCACACAAAGTGCCGAGGCAGGCGCTATTCCCAGGCTCTTTCCCGCCTATTTCCCGCCGCGTGGCGCATCTTTTGGCAAGTGCCAAGCACGGGTCCCCCGACCGAGGTGGTGGGCAGCCCGGCCGGGAGTTCCGTGGCGGTGCGAACCCATTCTATGTATTTGAACACAGAGAGCCCTTGAACTGGGCGATACTGGAGCATCTCGGCTCCTTCGCATTCCATTCCAGGCGGCGTGCCCGATAGATGACACTCGTCATCTCATGTACAACAACAAAAAAAAAAAAAAAAAAAAAAAAAAAAAACCGTTCAATGACGTGGGGTTGTGACACGCATATACCGCGACATTTTCACTACAAAAAAAAAAAAAAAAAAAAAAAAAAACCCGACCTAGTGTATTTGATGAATCTCTAAATGACCTCCAAGAAAAAAAAGAAGAAAGCGTCAAACGTCGCCGCGAAGCCATCATATCTCATTATCAACAGAGACTCGCTGTCATCATGTTAAGAATAAATGGCCTTGGTGGGTTTTGGTCCAAAAGCCCTTTCTAAATGAGTGTCTTCTCAAACACTTTGTAGTCAGCCGGAGTGGCCAAACGGGTCGCCAAGGACGGATAGTCCTGATCAAAGCTACCGAGCTTGACTACTCCATAACCCATGCGTTGGTACCAGGCTTGCATCCTTAGCTTCACTGCGTGTTCGAAGCCTGTGGGCACCAGCAGTTCCATCTGCATGGCGGTGCAACCCTTCTCCCGGCAGTGCTTCTCGGCGAAATCGACCAAGGCGCTACCAAAACCTCGACCGCGATGTTTGGATTCGAGCGCCAGCATGCCAAAATTGCCGAGTCGCGCAGAGAGCTGCTTTACAACGACGCATCCCACCGGTTCAAGGCTCGGTGCTTGAGAGAGAGGAGCCGAATCCGACGTCGGGTTCTCGCCGGCGGTTAGATAAGCAACTGCCAGACAACCTTCTTGCAGAAGGTTGGCCACTTCGGCCTCGGTTGTTCGGCGATATCCGGGGATGAATATGTCGGCCTCCACTTCTCCGTAAGCGTCATTCACAATGCGAGTAAGAGAAGCCACACTTTGGGCATCCTTTGCTACAGATGAGTGCCCTATGCGGATCTGTAGACCCGAGGGAGCAACAGTTCCATCGGAAGCCATGGTGTTGTGGTTGGTGTATGCTGTATGCCCGCCTGTTGCCGTGATGGAAGGCTTGTTGGGTGGTTGAAAGGAAGATAACCCCTCTACCCCACCCCCAAAGACCATGTGTCCAGCCAGAATGCTGCGAGCTGGCTGTGTTTGGGACGGGCGGCTCCGATTGCTGGCTACTACTATCAGACGACGACCCAGGAGCTTGCTTCCTCATGTGACCTAGCGTCGATGGACTCGTGTTTTTGTTTTCGCTGACAAAATGCACACGGCTGAAATGCTCGGTCTCATATCGCGTTCCTTTTCACTTCCCTGGTCCATGTGAAATAAATTCATGATTTGCATCGGCATGTTGCAGCAGCAGCAGCAGCAGCAGCAGCAACAGCAACAACGTGTACGTACATTCTGCGAGTTGGCGCTATTCGGCCACACCTGGCATGTGAAACGCTGCGATGCACTGCAGAGACGAAGAGACATGCACCTTGCTGACGGGATCCCGTCGACGGAAGAACGAACACGAAAGATACTGGAACACGGAGTCAGCGAGGGAGACGCAAGGCAGACGCAGACGCAGAGGCAGAGGCAGAGTTTGAGAGAGGGAGAGAGGGAGAGAGAGATTGGGTGTTTGGTATTTGCTTGTTTGTGGCAAAACAAGCGTGCCCCACCGTAATGCCGTGGCTGCAGCTGCATGCAGTGCGCATGCCATCTCATGCCATCTCATGCCATCTGCCAGCCTGGACAGCTGGCACGCTATAAGTAAGCCAGCTGTTCGGCTATGCTACCTGTGAATCACAATGCACAAGTACCTACCGTACTACTGGTACCCACTGCCTGTCTTAGTAGTACTACTCTTGGTATCCACCTAACTGCAGTGGGTATAGGTACCTGTTCAGATGGTACCGAGTACTCCTCAGAGGTAGCGAGATACGAGGTGCGGCCTGGCACTGAGCAACCTCACTCGGAGTAATGAGATGTATCCAAACACGCGCCAGGAGCAGCCGCAGCAACCCGCAGCGGAAGAAGTATACCGGTTACAGGATTCGTCCCACTCTCTGCACGAATTGCTGAAAGCAGGCTACATCCTGAGCCAGCTTTCTGCCGACGATCTTGAGCGAAAGAAACGGTGTGATCAGTGCTGCAAAGGTAAGGAAACGAACATTTTGCAGAGTAGAAAGACTGCGATGGAAGAGGAGGGGGGGATACCGCCCTTGGCTCCTACTTGTTCTAATCCAGGTCTTTCTAGTGCTTAACAAAGAACGGCGAAATAAACCTCGTGGCAGATCACGACTCCCACTGGCTCCGGTGTTGGGCGCCGCCCCTCCATCTGACAGCACTCCGGCGTCGAGTCCGCAAGGCAGCACTGCTTCAGCAAACAGAAAACCCACGAATAAAGAAGCAGTGGGCGGTGCAGAACCCGGGAAACATGAGAAGGACGCCGAGAAGTCTCGAAAAACATCCTTGGTCTGCAAATTCCACGCAGGCCGTATCATCAACAGGGTAATACACAAAAAAAAAAACCCTCTTTGCCTTTTTCTTCCGTTCATCTCCTAGGTTCATCTCCTAGGTTCATCTTCCCCCGAGCCATCGGGGTGTTCGGGAAAGGACTGACAAGAAGTCGACAGACATGGACATGCTGCAGCAGACCGCCAATGTCACAGCCCTGTTCAGAACGTGATCAACACGTGCCGCGACAATACAAGAAAGGCGAGCTGGAAAAGAATTGGAGGTTTTACGAGACGCCGAATGCACCACTGGCATCACACGTCGCCGCTGTGGTGATCGATTGCGAGATGGGTACTGCGAGCTCAGGGGAGTCGGAACTCATTCGCATTTCGGTCGTCGACTACTTCACCGGCGCCGTCTTGCTAGACAAGCTGGTGTATCCGTGCGTGCGAATGGCGCATTATAACACGAGGTACTCCGGAGTTACGAGGTCCGCCATGGAAGATGCTCGCCGCAGAAACAACTGCATCCTCGGACGGGATGCCGCTAGAAATGCCGTCTACGCATTCGTTGGGCCCAGTACAGTGGTGATCGGTCACGGAGCCAACGGCGACCTCATGTGTCTGAGATGGATCCATCGGGTCATTATCGACACACTGTTGATCGAGACTAGGCGACGCGAGATTGAGCTCATCTCATCCAAGGCCTCGGGAACCGCTGACGCCGCCGAAGTCGAAGGCAACGAGAGCTGTGCATTGCGAAAAGAAGGCGGTATGTCCTTGAAATCTCTCGCGCTCGAAAAGCTGCATAGAGTCATACAGATTAAAGGCCGTGGACATGACAGCCTGGAGGACGCACACGCAACGCGCGATCTGTTGCACTGGTATACAACTCATCCATTGCAAATTTAAGCCGTCGAAAATTCGGAGCATGGATTTTATTTTTTTCGCACTTTTGAAAAGTAGTAAATGGATTCAACTTCTTCGTAGCCGTGAAGAAATAAAGACGTGTCAAAGAGCCTGCCCAAACACAGTCGAGGGTTGTTCCGTAGTTGGTCTCTACGAGCCGCTCCAGGTCTCCAAGTTCTGACACGTTGCTGAAATCAGGAGAGTCCCAGGTGATTTGGTCGGGGACGGCAGAAGTAGAGCCATGTGGCCGGCTATCCTGCATCAGACTCCGCTCGCTCACAGTCCCCCCTCTCGTATGGCCCGATGTCATTTTTTCCGGCAGCGCCATCATAGCAGTATGTCAGACCGGTCACAGCTTGTGGAGGCATTTCTGGAAACGAAATCACACATATCACAAGACGGGTCTTGATTTCCAAGTCGAAAGGATCTGAACGAAACTCAACACGCCGACTGCGAAACGAACTGACGCTTTCGGATGGGTTCCTGGCGGAGAGAACTTGGTCTCGTCGTCATGTAGGTAGATGCAGAGTAGAGAGACGGCCGTTGAGGCGGCGGGCCAAGTGGCGGGTTGATCGGAGAAAGTATTGACTCAAGCGGCTTGGCATTTGCCGATAGCCGCGAAGGCTTTCTCCATCACTGCGTGAGTTTGGAAGTATTCATAGAGCAGGATGTCGGCGGCGAGATGTTTTGGTTGCTCGATTCATGGTGCAGAGGTAAAGGCTGAGATGCTGGCCGTGCTCGCGGCTCGGCCATGTCACTTGCAGCAAGATTTGTGCCAAAGCTGGAGTCCCTGAATGTCAAAGACAGGCGTACCATTTCCGCGCCGCAGTTTCCCCACAGTTCGTGCCCTTGACGTCGCAGCGAGCGTGGAGCCTCTCGATGATGGATCTTCACCACCAAGACATTAGAGATACTGCAATGGTCAAGCTGAAAATAACACCAAGACATATCCCTGCAATCGTTCCTGATGACAGATGATAGCCGCCGTGGTGGTAAATGAACAACCACAGCGGTAGATTTTGCGTCAACTGGATAGCCACGAAAATCTCCAGTCAGCGTGATATCTGGTGAACTCGCCGGACCTAGGTTGTAGCACTCTGAACAGGTGGATCATTTGATTAAGGTTTGCCGCCCCCTGCTTCCTCGAGAAGAACGAGAGAGACTTGGCGGAGAAGTGACCAAGATGAAAATTTTGGGCAGTGCGGGGGGTGAGCAGTTCAGCAATGAACGAATTCGGTTCGATGATTTCAGACGCGGCCGGTTTTCTGGAAGCGGGTAGACCAGACTTTGGCGAGCTGTTGCTAGCAGACTGTTGTTCCTGGGGAAGTTTGCTTTGAATGCTGTCACCACACCCCCCCCCCCCCTTGTTCCAATGGTGTCGATGTTATTTGCAATTGGGATCTTGTTGCTAGTCGTCGGCTGCACAGGTAGATTTTGGGTCATAAATTGGGAGGAAGGGCCGTTGATGCTGATGTCACTATAGCGGGATGAAGGGCTACTTAAAATTGAGGCCATGGTTCGAGAGGAAGTCAACGTTGGTGTGGACGAGGACGCAGACTGAACGACGACCCCGGCCAAAGGCATGGACATACTCTTCGGGCTTCATGCAACCGACGTTGCAGCTGAGAAAGAGTCCTAGAGATGAAAAATGTGACAGGGATTGCGCCGACGGCTCCATGTGCGGCACATATGACCTCCAGTCTCCGAGGCGGCAAGCATCGTCAAAACCACAGTCGAGGGTCTCCAGCATCGTCATGATGGAGGTGGACGTGACACGTGATGCTCGTCGACTTTCTCGTGCCCTTGAAGTCTGGGCTGGACTCTCCTCGCTCGGAAGATGCAGGATCGCGCTTTTCTGCATTCGTCGTTGGCACAGTTCGGCGCGCTCGATTCGAACTTGGTCACCCATTTCGTGACGGTCGGGGGCTTGCTGAAAACAGAACCCGCCCAGTTCTGATTCGGACAAGCCATTTGTTTCGTCATCGTGCTGGAAAAAAAAAGGGGGGGGGGAGGGGGAGGCAAATGTTAAACAAACATCTCGTCCCCCACGTGGCTGCGAAACTTGATTTCTGTCAAACGAGCCGTCATCATCTACATCGGCAGTTCGTCGGAGCTTGTGGCAGGCAACATCGGGCCCGGGTGCCCCGAGCGAGAGACGATTGATGTCTCCACCCACCACCGTCTTCGCCCATCATCCGACAACATCGTTTTCAACATCGACCAGGCAGACGGTTTGGTCTACGAAGTGCAGGCCGCACATGATCTCTCTCTCTCTCTCTCTCTCTCTCTCTCTCTCTCTCTCTCTCTTTTTTTTTTTTTTTTTTTTTTTTTTTTTTTTTTTGGGGGGGGGGGGGGGGTGGGGGGGGTGGGGCGTTTAAAGACGGGACCAAAATAAACAACCGGACCTTCAATTCCGTCCTCTCTCTTTTTCTCTTTTTTTTTTTTTTTTTTTAAAAAAAAAAAAAAAAAAAAAAAAAAAAAACCAAAGACGTTCCACTCTGCTGTTTAAATGATACAAACGCCGGTTCCATGGTATATGCCTTATGTACGAGGGAAGGAGAAAAACAAAACTAAAAAAAAAAACCGACGAAACTTCTACACTGCCCCCCTGACTGGTCTTTTGAACTTGACCCCATCTCT